>JALQPE010001082.1:0-43788 GCA_030407315.1 Asparagopsis taxiformis | reverse complement strand
AAGTTTCAGAGACATTCGACTTTGAAGTTATTGACCTCTCTAATGGAAATCTTAGTGTGTGCGCAGAACCAACCACTTGCACGCCACTCTGGACTCGAAGCGAATCTGCTAAGGTCGACATGGAAGAGTAGTCTATATTCCGACCGCCCTTATTAGCATATTGACTACTTCCGCAGGCTCCAAGTAAAAGCGTAAGGATAAGTAAACTTAGACTATTTTCATATGATTTGGATTTAGGAATGGATTTCTGTTTGAGGAAAAGCTGGTGCCTGACCATGGATCAAGCACCAGTGAACGTTAGGTTTTCTTCCTAACCAAATGCTAATAAAACGCTCTTTCTAAGCAAGCTCAAAGTAGAGACTCGCTCTTTATGTTTCTTGTCAGGAAGGGTTGGGTGATTTCTAACTTCCTAACTGTGGCCAGTCTTTCCCATCTTGCCGAGTCAAGACCACTGTTCCCCATCTTTGAAGGTATTAGTCCACTCGAGTGTAAGGATTGATCCTTCCACCGATACTACTTTATAGGTGTATCCATCTCCATACTGATCTGAACCAGCTACAGAGATCAAACACAAGAATCATTGATACTGAGGCGGCAGCTGGTGTATCGCCGTAGCAGTCTCCAAATTGTCCAAAGGAAGCATCATCGGTAGCATAAAACCCGCAGCCGTTTCCGTCCAGGTAACTGTTCCTTGAAATAGAGGATTGGCCACAAGTAGCACCATTGGCTACCATATTGGTCTGCACATAATCAAATGTTCGGCCAAAATCGGATGGACATACTAGTGATACACTGAACTGCATAGCTGCGTTGCCCAGGGTTATTGAGGTCTCCAGTGAAATCCCCAAAAGTGAAGACCGTACCATCCTCACGATGGACTTCTGCATTAAAGTCCAGGCGTCCCTTCAGGTCTTCCAAAATGACAACCCGCCGCTTTAGCTACCGTTTCCGCATCAAAGGTCAAATTAGTTGGTAAAACTTGTGATGCTAGCAATCGTAAATGGGCCTGCGACTCCTTGCGTACTCACTAAATTGAAATTTAGATCATAGGCGATTACATTATCTGAAGGTGCCATGATAGGAGCCGTGAAAACAGGGTTAGTTTCCTTAGTAAGGTCCATCACAAAGTTGATGTTTCTACTCCGCGTTCCGCGTCAAACCGGACAAACCCGCCTTTTGGTACGGACTCATGTGGAGGAACAAAATCACTTTCACAGGACACAAAAACAATGGACAAGGCTAGAATAGCCAAAAAAGAATTTATGATTTTCATGTTGAATTTCCTTAGTCAATAATTAATTACAAAACCGAACTCATAGATCTACAATACCTTCTACTCTACAAAGCCTGGAGGGTTCGTATCCCAGAATACAGGAACAGCGACCGTTCCTTTCGAGCCAATGTTAGCATTACGTTAATACTATTATTGGGATAGGCAAAGCTTCGGATGAAAGAACCAGGTTGGTCAGAAAGATGAGGTTGGATCCCATCAGGTTTGCCTGTCCTACGTATAAGCATTGTAAGCCTCCACTCCATTTCCAATAGAGAAATGTAGTATTCCTTAATAATGACGTTTAGCCGTTCATCATCCGTAGTTGCAGCGTTGTAGCGATCCCCTACCTCCGCTAGATAGGCAGTAAGATCGTCGGCTGTAGCTGCAAATCTGCGCTGACAACGCCAGGGCCAAATTGACTACTTTGTTAGAGCTTCTTCACAGCTCTTGTAATAAAGTGGCTGGATCACCAGTAGTACCAAGTGTCAAAGCAGCTTCGCCATCATAAACTTAACCCAACTGGATTGCATCAGTGGTGAACACCTGCTCCTTGCAGGCCATCCGTGAAGGCAGCCATTTCCCTTCATCTCCATCAACTTACCTCCGACAGGATAAAGTCCAAAAACAGTTCTTAGCTGGTTGTCAGGTGGAATTCCATCCTGATCGCCATGGTCTCTTCCCCAGTTCCCGTTACCGCGCATTGCAGAATACCACCTCAGGTCCGTAGTGTCCAGGCTTGGTTTCCACGATACAAGGCAACTCGTTTACATCGGTAGAGATATCAAAGTTTGGCGATAAAAGTAGTATCGAGTTCTTGGATCGGCATTGCTTTTGTCACGTAATAGTAAGTCCATGAAGTAGTTGGACATATAATCCGCTGCTCCGCCGTAGTTGTCACTAAAGTAAGGATGGCGACTATCTGGCACAGTCGTAGTGTTGGTGGAAATGGGAATTCCCAATCACAGCTGCATCAGCAATGATCTTGCTACTATTAATGATCGCATCGATCTTCGCTTTAGCATCGGCGGGATCTACTAAGCGAGTAGTCAAAGCCAGTTTCAGTTTCAGTGAGTTGGCCAAGTTGATCCATTTTCCAGCATCCCATTATAGAAAAGATCATTAGCTGGCGTGCCAAAGGACTCCTACCAAAGTCCAAATAGCTTGCCCAGCAGTGCTTCGCCGCCGCATAAACGCTGGCTCCATCATCTACCTTGGGGTAAAATCTTCACTATTCAAAGCTGTACTTAAGGGTACATCTCCGAAAAAATCTACTAAAGTCACCAAAGTATAGGCCTGGATCGTCCTAGCGATACCGGCATGGACAAATAGACTTTTCTCCTCTGCTGAGGTTATTAAATCCTACATCACTCATGATACAAAACGTAGGCTTGTTCCCACATATCATCAAAATCCTGTGGCTGGTAAGCCGTCTCGTAGGTTCCAGACCGAGGCTCCTGCCACCAATCGAGTCACCTCCATGGTGTAATCCGTCACTTCAAAAAGAACTCATTCAATCCCCATTCAATACTATTGAGCAGAAAGTCTGCATTGGCAGATTCGGGAGAGAGGTTGTTCGGGTCTTGCTGTAATTCCAGGTCACAAGCATTGACCAGAATAAGCAAAGGAGTAAGGAAACTATATTTCTTATTTTCTCATATTCTTCTTTAATAATGGTTCTTCGGCAAATCACGTGTTTTGAGACACTCAAAAATGACATCAACGCTTCACTGACAGTTATCGCAGTGGCGCTTATTCATCTCATTTTATGACTGCCCACGAGATTTGTCTAAGAAGGTTAATAATTAAGGATAGGGTTCGTCCGTCAAAAAGCATTCTGCTCAGACGATCAAAGTCATACGGTCAGATTTAGAATCGCAATCTTAACTTGCACCGTATCGACGAAACACTAGGTCCATTCAAGAACTCAAAACCTAAACCATTCCCATCAGCACAAAAACCCAATGCGTCGGTATCTACATTGGTGTGCTCTGGAAGGTTAATGGCATCATACCATAGGTTTTGCCCGCTCAAGGCAATTGAAACCTCTCCAAAAGGCGTATTCTGAATCAAAACTCTTCGGAAGTGAATAGGACAAAGTCACATCACGTAAGCGAATAGTCGTAGCATCAAATACACTGGTTTCGTCTGGACCAAATTCCGAAATTATCAAAGTAAAGATTGGTGGCTGTGATCATGGTTGTATTGGCGTTCCATCCGCCATCACACCATCCAAAAACAAAAGCTTGCGTACGATCAAAGTCAGTATCCTGAGACAATCCCCTAGCTAACAAAGCTTCTGCCGTACCTGAGAAAATATCGCCTCCATGACGATATCCTCAATTGAGCAGAAAGAGAGAACCCTTTGTAATTCAAGGTACTGGTTACAGAAGTCGTGAAATCAGGATGTGGGTTTCAATTACTTGCACCTCATCATCAATTGTATAGTAACCATCGTTGTCGATAATGGCACGTCCTTGATCATCCCGAAGAATGGCAGAACCCTTCATGATTCCATATACTTCTCCTTCAATGGCAAAATTACCCTGGTTCGAGAAAACAGCTATGCTCACTTCATAAAGTCCTTGTCCCAATTCTAGTACTTTACTCGTGTAAGCATAGAAATTGGTGTATAAGTTCCAGTTCCAATTGCTGGTCTGTACTGGTGTGATATCTAAGCCCAATTCCACACCTTGGTCCGGATCTCACCAATGTTGATGGTTGTTTGTAAAGCCAGTGGAAGGATCCAGTGGTGCATCGTAATCAAATCCTGGTATTCCTTTGATATAGCGTAGGTCGATACCAAGTCGATTCTTGAATAGTTGTGCTTCTACACCAAATTCATATTCCGTGTGCAACTCAGGCTTAAGGTTAGGATTACCCAAAGTAGCAGCTGCCCCATTATCTTCAAAGAAAGTGGCATTACTATCGTGGTAATAACTGTCCATTTCTATCACAATTGACGGGCATGGGGGGAAAGTGTACTTCTTGTGCTATACGGCTGGGGAATCCTGCTGATGTACCAAAGCCTACTCTTAACTTGAGATAGTTGAGCAGATCGTTGGATCCAAAACCTCTGTAGGGATAAAGGACAAACTAGCACGGGATAAAATAGATTATTGTTCGCTTTTTCAACCGTTGAAGACCAGTCACCTACCTGATAGGTTCAGGTATAGATAGTTGTTATAGTCAAAAGTTACAGAAGCATATCAGCGACTAATCGTTCTAATTGTCGGTTTTGGATATCCAAACCAGATAAACTATTACGGAAGACTGGTTGGTAAAATTAGAGTGCTCTATAAACCAAATACACATTGATTTGTGGACTCAATCCCATCTCTGGCAAAGTCATCTTCTCGGTAATTGAATCCGGCTGTCACACTCATATCCAAACCAGCAGCACTTCGTCAAAACTGCCGAAGCAAAGGCATTATGGTCCCAAATCGTATTAATGATATCCGTCGTACGGTACATACCATTATTGTGGCTGCATAATCGTTACTAGCCAGTCCAATTCGATGACCACATACTCTTGTCTTTCTGTATAGGTATCAATACCTAAGCGGTAGGTCAAATTCAACCAGTTAACAGGCTTGTAGCTCAAGGCCGTTTGCCCGAATACTCGATTCACCATACTTGAATTGCGAGCATATTTGGAAGTCCAACGTGGATTAGAATATCATTACCACTTCTGTAGTACAGGTCGGCTATCCGCTGGTGATTTCAAAGGAAGTCCGATTAAGTCAATTCCTCTAGGTACATAGAACACGTCGGAAAACACAATAGACCACCTCCAGCAAAAATACCACTACCATCACCATAACTAATTGGAGGGGTTTCAAAATCCGTCTTAACGAAGTTAATCGTACTATTTAGCGTCAAATTATTGGCTAGTTCAATACGTCCACCAACACCAATATTAATCTTGTTTACACTATTCCAGGTAAGAAACCTTGATCTTCTGTATACCCCGAAGGAACCACTAAAATTAGCCTTATCTGTTCCTCCTTGGATATCATGACGTATTCGACACATAACCTTTTTTCGAAAAAGTTTTCGGTACTGTTGTAGTTGCGATAGTCATACCGCTGACCAGCAAACTCAGGAAACTGAGCTTTCAGGTAGGGTCAGTCAAGCGATCCAAGGGATGCTGAACCTGTCCGTCGCATCAACCCCACGGCCTCCTCTGGTATTGAAATTAGGCCCCCAGTTACTGAAGAAGAAGCAAGTTCTGATGAAAGCCACCACCGTAGTTGGTCTGATAATCAGGAAGTGAAGCAATCTCAGTTGAAAAATGATTGGCCTCAAAGTAACAGCAGTCTTGTCCTTCGCACCTCCACCTTGGCCATTCTTAGTGGTAATCAAACAAAACACCATTTCGGCCTTGCTCCCCGTATGTTACAGTAGCACTTAGTCCTTTCAATACACTAATGCTAGCAATATTGTTAGGATCAAGGTCAAGAAACGACTAGAGGTAGCCTGTCCACCTTCTACAAAGTCATTAGTTAGGTTGTCTTTGTTTGTATTGTATTAAATGGTACACCATCTACGATAAATAGAGGTTGATTACTACCTGTTAGTGAGGAGTAACCACGAATGATCACGTTCGTTCCAGAACCACTTACCCACTTGTAGAAGTAACGTTCACGCCAGCTACTCGCCCTTTCAGCAAACGACTACATCCGATTCTGACTTTGAGCGATATCTTCACCGTCAACGGTGCCGACCGAGTACCCAAGGGCTTTTCTCTTTTGAATCCCTTGTGCTGTAACAATGACTTCATTCCAAGCAATCCCTCTTGCAAGGAAACGTCAATCACGCTGGAAATACCAATAGGAATCTCCTGTGGTGTAAACCCGTATAAAAAGATTAAAATTTCAGCCCCTTCAGGTACAGAGAGCTGATAGGTACCATCAATATCAGTGATCGTACCGGAAGTCGTTCCTTTAACCAGAATACTGCTCCGATCAATGGTTCTCCTGCGGCATCAGAGACCATTCCGTTGATCGTGCGCTGGCCAAAGCTCCAACTCACCATCGTTAACATCAAAATCCCAAGAATTGAGACTCTTTTCATAAAACTAGATTTAGTAAAGAAATAATTTGGTCACCCGGATCAAGTGATTTTTCACTTGACCTTATCATTTGTTTAAAGCATTAAATGACTACCCTTCCATTGTCATTTGGAAGTTATTCGGTGAGGTAATTCCATGATGCTAATCCTATGAAACTGCGTATAAGGAGTTGCAATACGAGGCAGAAACGATAACACAGTTAGCCTGATTTACAGACGTACTTCTCCCATGCATCGCCATGTGCGATCCCTCAATATGGGAGAAACGCAGCGGTTTATTGCGCATATCCGCTATTCGGCTCTTCCTTTCGATTCCAAATGTTTTGTTAGATCGGCTTTGATCTCCTAACTTGGATTGAGTTTGAGAGAATAAGAGAAAACTATGTATCGTTTTATTAGCTGAATATTGGCAATAGTAAAGTCCATGGTTGACTGTATTGCCAATCGTAAGTCGTTAAATTATTTGTGGAGTTTTTTTCAAGACTGCGCTGATGCGCCACATAGATAACGTATAGAAGAGTTTTTTTGCTGGCATAAAGTTAAAAAAAAGT
This sequence comes from Asparagopsis taxiformis, assembly GCA_030407315.1. Classification (NCBI taxonomy): domain Eukaryota; phylum Rhodophyta; class Florideophyceae; order Bonnemaisoniales; family Bonnemaisoniaceae; genus Asparagopsis; species Asparagopsis taxiformis. The sequence goes on along the minus strand of JALQPE010001082.1, from coordinate 36,894 downwards.
TAACGCCACCTAGGTTTTCTACAATATTTATGGACCAATCTCCTTTTTTAGCCTTCAAATAGACTTCATCTCTATTAGAATAATTGGCCGATATTTGAATAAGGCCTCAAAAAAGATAGGCTCTTTGGCAATTCTTTTGCTTTTGAGGGTCCTTTTACTTGATTCATTACTTCCTACCCAATCTATCGCATGCTCCCTCAAAAGGGAAATGGCCATGGTTGCAACTAACCATAGCATTTCCTCCTTCTTTACTTGAAATTGCCCATATAGGACTTAAGGAAGTTCTTTGATCTTAATATTTTCGCCATCTCACCTTGATCCCTCCTCCCTCATGAATTTGCAGGGCCACTTGGCCTTCGGCTTGACCAATCTTCTCATCCTTCAAATAGATCATTTGCTGCCCATTAATCCAGTTGGGACCTCATCATTCTCTACTTGATCCTCATCTTATTCCACTCTCCCATTTTCAAGGCCTATCCACCGCAGGATCAGGCTTAACAACCATCCTCTTCCGTAAGACTCATAGACTCCTCCAGTAATTGCAGGAGGGGCAACTTCTGCTTGCCATCCGGCAATCTTAGTCCCTTCAATGGAAGACCTGAAAAGACGCCACTATTACCATTGGCTTCTTGCTTGAATTCAATTGCAAATCCATGTTTTTGTAAGACTTGGTCGTCGCTAAATAGCCATATCCCTTATCTGGTCCACTCTCACAGATTAGGTCTCCATTATCAACATACCACTTCTCTGTTCCATGAATTTTCCAGCCAGTTAAATCCTGGCCGTTGAAGATGTTTTGTGTGGAGGTACAGCTAGGGAAAATTAAACCCCCGATCAATATCATTACGATCAGGCTCCGCACCAAGCCTAGGCTAAAAAGTTGTTTCTTCATTCTGTTTGATTTCGTTTTGTCCTTCTGAGACATTTTTATTACAAAGCCCAAATTAAGAATCCTATCCATTAGCTAAGGCTTTGCCACAGCTTTGACCGCAAAAATTGCCAGAGCCATGAGTTTTTTAAGACCTTTGACTTCATGAATTTACAAAAGTCATTCTGTTTACTAGCCCTACAACTCCTTGTGGCAGGCTCATGCCCAGTTTGCAAGCTGGCATTGTGCCAATCCGGTGCAACGCATTGGTCTGGATGACAAATTGATCAAGGTGACCTTCAATTACCAGAATTAAGCACAGATGAGTCATTTGCTGGGAGAGTTTATAGTCAGCGCGATCTAAAAAGCAAACAGTACTTCCTCTATGAAAGTACTGCTCATCCGCAATTCCATTCAACGGATATTCCATATGCCAATTGGAGCAATACAAGATCACTTTATCGCATCCCGATCTATTGCATGAAAAGAGGTCCAAAACAAAATTCTAGCTTTATTCAGGAATACAATAAAAAGGTAATGGATCATTACAAAACCATGATTCCTACCGCAGAGATGGATCAAATCTTGGATCCTCCTTCTGTTATTGATCCATACGTACTAAAAGAGCGATTAGCCTTGTTAAAGCAAAGGGACAAGGAATTAGTCAAGCTGGAAAAAATTGAACAGAAGAAGATTCAAATCATGCTAGATTTGACCCCGCTATTTGAAGATCTAGATCTTCCACTTCAAAAATTAAGATTCATAGTGATGATGAGAACAACAACAACCGGAAGAGCTTTCTTTACCGCAGTTGAAGAAAAAAGGCTTCTTTTTTACAAACGGACGAAAGTCGCCTTAGTTTTTCTACTGGTACGATTTCGGATTCGCGTTGAATATGCCAACTCTGCTACTTCTGGTCAAGTGATTAGTGTGAAAAAACGGAAGATTACTATTTCCATTTTGAACATTTCTCCATTACTAAAGACTATAGATTGATCAGTCACGAACATTGACCGCCAATAATTCTTGCTGCAGGGATAAGCAAATCCTTCTTTGACGTTCCTCATCCGCTAAAGTAGTGCTGGCCATCATTACCAAATATCGATGTGTGCTATCTACCGTATTAAGCTCAAATATCGCTAAAGGACTGGTCTCTAAAGTTGCCAGCTACGATCGTACCTTCGCTCCATCTTGTAGCGGTTCGAAGATCCAATCGAAACAATATGAGATCGATATCTCCATCTGCCAGAATGTTGGGAACATTCTTCATTCCGTGGATACGCGTTCCATATACAAAAATCGGTAAGCCTGGTACTTCCTCCTAGCCAAATACGCCCGGTATAACTGTAGATAATCAAGCCTTCAGGGAGGCAACATTGCACGCCTGTTGTGTGGTCACTAAAATAAGCGTTCTAGTCGATTCTGATGCTTTGCTGAGTCATACATTTGTTTTTGTGGGATTTATATTTTCCCTTTGTGAAACAATACATCAAATGTAAATTTTGTACATGGATCAGAAATAGCCCTTGAGTCAATTGAACCTCTACTGATTGGCTGATCTTCCTCACTGAGAACTTGCCAGGCAGAAGATCCAGCACTCTCGGAAACAACAAGCTTGATCAGCAGTTCATTCGATTTTGGCTATCCAAACACTTATAAGCCGATTTCAAGCACTTATCAAGCCCCCTACTCCACTTGTCTATCTCGCCAATATATGAGTCAAAAGGCGCTTAACTTCGCCGCAAACTTACTCCCCATTCAGCGTATGTCTAAAATCTCATTTTTGGTAATTGAAACTAATCCTTCTTTGTTGAAACTAGGAACAGAAAGGGGGGATGGCCTCAGCTATCACGCCGCTTCGCGTGACACAGTAGCAGTGAAAATGAGTTTTTCAGCCGGAAGGATGAATTAAGATACGCTCTCAATCTAAGCGCCTTTACTATAACCTTCAGTGCTCGTTTACAGCAAGTGCTATTAGGACACTCTACTCCAATTGCTTCTGCAAGAGAGTGGGATTCCGATCACAGCACCTCAAACTGGACTTATAATCCTATCAAATTCTATACGCATGATGAAAAAGAACATCCTTGTGACCGCCCTACTGTTTGGTGGGGTTCAGCGCCTTCTCTCTGTATGGACAAGATTCTCTGCTACGGTGATAGCAAAAGAAGCTCGTAAATACCTTACAGAACCCGTGAACTAAGAAATTCCCTTCACCTCCAAAAAGCAATTCGTCAATCATTTGGATTCCCGCTACAGGTACACATCATGGCCAACACACAAAATTATCAGGCATGGATAGCTATACCCTGGGATTCTACCTTAATCAAATAACACTGAATTAATTGAAGCCAACATTCAGTTGTACCAATGTGGAGACCTAAATGTAATAGTGGATGACAACCTCTACAATCTTTATCTAAGTCAGGATAGCCAACTGGATGTCCATGATGTTAGTGGTAAACTCAACCTTACTTCGTTAACAATCTAAGTCAGGGGTAGCAGGGCCATATTACTGCGGCTACTCCAAATATCCAGGAGATGGTGAAAGAATCGTCTTTAGTAGGGGCTGCTATGGCTACAATCAGTCTCTGTTATTTTACATTTGATTGGTCAATATCTATCTCTCTACCCTACTCATGGGCCGATTATGGGTAATGACTGCCGAATGGTAGACGGTTCTAACTGTGCCACCACGCGATGAAATATGTGATAACACTGCAGATCCTAGACTAAATCGTTCTGGTGCGATGAGCGGTTGCACCTATGTAGGTACATTCCAAGATGCAAATCAGCAGCTGTATCAGCCTAATACGACCAACTTTATGTCTTATGCCTCCGGAACCTGCCGAGATCACTTTACCCCTATGCAGCAGGCTCGAATGTATTATAGTGCGACTACCGACCGCTCCTATTTAAGTTGTACCATCCCGCACCCTGTAGTACCCCAATCAATCAATTTCCACATGAAGAAAGCTTCGAAAACGATTGGGGCGATTGGCGCTTCAATGAGCTTTCGCACTTTGACATGTCCCGAACCAATCTGCCGACCCCCACAACAGGTACCGCCCAAGTCAAGCGGCCGATGGAAATTACTATGTCTATGCCGAAGCCACTGGTCATTGGGCGAGTGACCGTGATCGAGAGTCCCTGTTACGAATTTTAGTTTGTTAGGCCAACGCAGATGAGTTTCCAATACCATATGAATGGTGCTGATGCAGTCAATTAATTATGCAAGTTAGTACTGATGGTGGTTCGCTTTGGGGGTCTCCGGGCAGTAGTGCTTTCATCTTCTGACCTTAGTGGAAACCAAGGGAACAATTGGCAACAACGGCAATGTAGACCTTTCTATTTCAGTGGATACCCAAGGATCCGGGTAAGAATCGGAGCAATCATTGGTAATACAGGAGAGCTGGGAGACATTGCAGTTGATGCCGTTCGGGTAGAGGACCTATGCTTTGGTGCTTCTGTAGTGACCACGGCTGAAAGCTGTGCTGGTCAAGCGGATGGAAGTGCAACCTTAGTCATGAGTGGAGCGGCAAACGGTCTAAGTGTTAGTTGGTCGACAGGAGCTACTGCCGTCAATAATCTACATAACTTAGCAGCGGGCAGCTATGAGGTAACTGTGACAGACAATCAGAATTGTACAATCGTTGAATCCTTTACAATAGATGCCACACAGCCATAGTAGCCATATCAATGCCTCAACTACTTCTCAAGCCGGACTGGCCGATGGGCAGGTTGACCTAAGTGTGTCTGGAGGCACCTCCCCTACACTTCAGTTGGTCTAATAACGCCAGTTCTGAGGATTTAAGTAATGTAGCCCAGGCAACTATGCCGTGACGATTACAGATGCTTCCGGGTGCACTACTACCGCTAGTACCTATATTAGTGATCCGCTAAACTGTAATGGTACGTATAGTAATTGGCCTTATCTTTCGGGTTTGAAAGCAATGGATTCGGCATTTTCAAACAGAACCGAGATGATGATCGAAATTGGAGAAGAAGAACAGGTGCAACTCCAACAAACAATACTGGACCGGTATCTGCGGGAGAGGGCTCCTATTATAGATATATCGAAACTTCCGGTAACAATGGAAATCCGTACAAGGTCTCAGCCTTTACCACGAAGAAGTGCCTTGATATCACTTCATTAAATCAACCGGAGTTCGCCTTCTTATATCATATGTATGGTAGTAATATTGGTCAACTGGAAGTGCAAGTGAGCACAGATGGAGGCCTTAGTTGGACAGAAACAATCTGGCAAAAAACTGGCGACCAGGAAACAACTGGTTTTCTGCCCATATTGATCTTACACCTTACACTTCAAATCAGCTACGAATTCGTGTAGTTGCTACCTCCGGCAATGGTTATCGAGGAGATATCGCTATCGATGCCCTTGAAATTAAAGAAGCTGGAAGTAGTTCCTCCCTTATTGCCCATAACAATGTCTATCGTCCACAACTTGAAGTGACAAAGCAGGAAAAGATCTCCTTTAATCTATTTCCTAATCCGAGTCGTGGTCAATTTTCCTTGGAAATCCCGTCTGGGTTCCAGGGCTGGCTTTAGAGGTGACTCTGGTCAATGCTTATGGAAAGGCTGCCGGTAGCTTCCAGATAGATGCGGGGGAGCAGGGCGTTGTCGAACCCAATCTAGGCAGATTGTCTGCAGGCATTTATTATGTAGTGATCCGGAATGAAGGAAAAGTACTAGCTACTGAAAAACTAGTTATTATCAACTAGAGGTTACAAGCCACTCTATCAGTACGGATGAACAGGAGAGTGACGATGTGATTGATTCTTACTTGAGATAGTGGCTTGTAGTCTAAGACCATTATTGCTGCTGCAAAAAACAGGCTCCCGGGCGGGAGCCTGTGCAGCTTTTTGTTTGCCAATAGTTGGCTTGGCTGCCATAATTTACGCACGTACTGCAAGCTCTTTATTTAATCTAAGTGATAGACTGAAAACCAGGGATAAAGGCTGGCGGTATAGGTGGTGATAGTCCTGGACCATGTCTTGACTCGTCTTGCAGAGCATTACAGTATAAAAGGCGAGTTATCGTAACATGAAAACGGTAAAGCCTTTACAATATCTACTCTAAATTCTACACATCTTCTCTTAAAGATATTATATTTTGACGAAAAATCAAAATGCAAAATTATCATACAAAACAACAAGATGTAATTTGTAATCATAGAGCTGTTTCCCGTTCCTGCCCTTTCTCGATATGGACGCCAGTTACTAATCTTGAATGACTAATTTCTGTGTGTAAATATGGCCCGCCGATTTAATCAATACCAGGTAGATCCCAGCTGGATATTGTCCAACTTCAATCTTTCCTTCTTCATAATTTGGTACAAAGCGAATACTTTGATTCGCGATATTGACCAACTCTATATCTATCGGCGTTTTTAGTTCATGTTGAAGAAAAATTACATCTCGACCTGGGTTTGGGAATACATGAATGTTTATATCTGACGCACGTTCATCCTCTCTTACATTGGTCAAGGTTATTTCTCGGAGTGGTTTACTGCTCCAAGGGCAAAAGAAGCCTACATTATTCAACCAGAGATCTGGATCTCGATGAACATTGGTGAAGGGGCAACCGTCACATACTTCTACTGCCACTTTCGGCTAATTGCCACTGATCTGGCACAAAATGCCAATAAACCTGAAGTCACCGTTAAAATTGTGTCCTCCATCACCCGCCTTGATATCTCCGATGATAAATTTACGTTCATCAAAAGGACGTTCAATTTCACTCAATACCGCATTGATCAGATCTGCATTGGTGGCTGCTGCCACAAAGGAAGTGTCACGCCAATCATCTCCCCCGCAAAAAGTCCGGAATTGAAAATATCGTGTTTCCTGGGCATGGCTAATAGAGCTTAGTGATAAAGTGAATAGGAAGAATAAACAATAGAAAAGTTTTTTCATTTGATTGTGGAATTTTGAATAGCCAGAAAGTAAAATCAAGAAATTGGTAAACAGCGGGGCTTATAGTATTAGTGATCTAGTGGCAATAATGTCCTTCCCAAGGGCAAAAGTCCTTCTCATGAACTGCAGTTGTGCATACAGAACTAAAATTAACAGCTTGAAATAGCAATCGAGAGAAAATTGAAGAAAAATATTTCTATTTTGACAACAAACTGATTTAAAGACCCAAATCTATTGATCATGGATCAAGCAACGCTATACACCGAATTTGAAAACATAAAACCTCAACTCAAGTCTTATATCCTGAGAATGACAGCTAATCAGCAGGCAGGATACGGAAGATATTCTGCAAGACACGTGGATCAGAGCTTCTGAAAAGCTGACTACCTTTCGTGGCGAAAGCAGCCAAAGACATGGATCTTGCTATTGCTCCACTCTCACCATCGATAATTTACGGAAGAAAAGCGGTGGCCAGAAACCGTCACTGATATCTGTGCGAGAAGCAGCACTAACTGATCCAGCAGCCCTACAGCGGACGCTCGAAGTCATTGCCACCTCTCAATACGGCCAAATTCGAAATCAAGGAACACATCGCATTTTGTTTTACTTGCATCGCCAAATCTCTACCCATTGAACAAACACCTTTGTCTTCTGCTCAAAGAGGTATTGATTTTAAGTCAAGGAGATCTCGACATCCTTCGAACGACTGAAGCCTTAGTCAAGTACCACTTCCATACTGCGCGAGCAAAGATGATTGATATCTTCGAAGGGCGGTGTGCATTGATCAAAAAGGAGGGCATAGTGTCACCATGCAGCGAAATTAATGGCATTTTTCAATCCCAAACAGAATACACAAGAAGAAATCGTCAAGATCAAGATGGCTCGAGAAGCGAGCAAAGCAGATAAACAAAGACTCTTCGACCTGCGTATGGAAGTATTGAAAGGAATCGACCCTTACGCATCACAGGCCCATGGAGTTACAATTGCACCATCTTGAATACAATCGTAAAGTGATGGAAAATTATTGAAAAATAAAGAATAGAAATTCTAATCTTTAAGCTCCTCCAACGAATGCGAGTTACTCCATCTTATGGATGTCCAGACCTTGACTCCTCCTAGGGCAGCCCGATGGATAAACTTGATCTCCTCATATCAGTATTTTAAGTAATCCTGGCAAACATGTCCGTTTGCCCAGGCAGGTACGTTTTTTTAGAATACAGTGCTCATTTAGCGTTCAGCAGCCATAAATTAAGACAACCATGAGTTTTCAATTTCAATTAAGCATTAAAGGAGATACAAATAATGTGCCGTGCATTTTAAAGAAGCTTCAGGTTTGACCGCGGAATTAAATGTTGACTGAAGTAGTAGACGAAGGCGAAAATCGTTTCAAATATCGGCTCCCAACTGCAACTAAATATAACAACTTGGTACTTCTACGGGAATCGTTCAAGATGACAACGCCATTTATCAGTGGATTAGCAAGGTCTTAGTCAACGGGTTCTCTGATACTGTGAACCTAAAACATTGAAGCTTTCCTTATTGGATGGAGAGGCGAAAGTGGCATGAGTTGACCTTTTTTGACAGTTACCCCACGAAATGGTCCATCTCGGAATTCAAATCCCCAAGAAAAAAACCATAGCCATAGAAAGCCTAGAATTTGCCTACAACTATTTTGAGAAAACCGACAACTAAGAATATCGACTATTCGAAAGTATCATAAATCAAAAAACATGATCAATTTAAAACGCTGGTGCGATTTGAAGCTTTACATGCCTACTACCGAGATGGTATTTGTCGCGACTTACACATGATCCCGATCAAAACACCCAATCCTTTCTGAAACAGATGGGGATACATTGGCATAAATCCGCCACCAATACCTGGCATCTTCTTGGACCTACTCAAGTTGACTTAGCAAACTGGGCTAGTCAGAATCCTGACCAACAGCTCCTTTTCGATATCAGCAACAGCAGATCCCGCCTTTACACAGTTCACCGAGTATCCGGTAAACTCATTAGGCCATTATGAATTCAGCAATGAGAGTCACAGCAAGCTGTAAACTACAAAAAACCAATCTTCCAAGGAATTCAAGCCAGACTCAGCAGCTTCCGCGACGGGTGGCTAAGATCAAAATAGACCTAAATAAACTCACTCAAGGCGCACAATTAAATATCATTTGAAGCCCGTCACACCCGCTGGCATATCTTATCATCCCCACAACAGCCCATAGAAGGTTCCCTTATTCTGCAAGGGCAAGAAGCCCATCTCTTTACAGGCCTGTATCTAAAGAAAATTCAAAATGGTACTGAAGCCCAATGCTTTGACTCCAATACGAACTTGTTGGCCTTACAGGAAATGAGCAATATAACAATTGAAGTAGCCACTCAACAATCAGATAACCCAAGTGCCTCTCCAAAGGTGTGTTAGATCACTACCTACCCTGGCCCATCTTCGCTCAGGATGGCTCAAGATGGAGGAAAAGATCTAGTATCGACAGTCTACGTCTATGTATAGTTGTTAGGCTCATGGAAAGATAAGGATAAATAAAAGGGTAACGTTTTGGAAATTTGGGTATAGAAAAGCAATCACTAATCTTTCTTATATGCACAAAATCAAGTACAAGGGTTGGATGCATCAAAGTGGCAGAATGGTCTGAATTGGCAACAGATTGCAAACGGATTATCAATTTGCTTTCATCAAGGCGACTGGCGGTTACACCTATACCGATCCTGACTATCAACAAAATTGGGCCAGGGCTCGTAACACTCAGTTGACTCTCGGCGCATATCATTTCTATTATAGCATTGATTCCCCAGAAGAACAGGCTAATCATTTCATTAATACTGTTCGCCCCAATATGCGATCCAATGATCTCCCCCCCTGCGCTAGACCTCGAAGGAAAAGCATCAATTCCAATCTCTCTCAAGAACAATTCGTTGCGAATGTAAAAAAATGGCTGAATACGGTAGAGCAAGCATTGGCAAGACCCCTATCATTTATACTGATCTAGATTTTGCTAAGCATTGTTGACTGATCCTTCTTTAGCTAGCTATCCGCTTTGGATTGCCTATCCTGACACCCCTATACGGCTTCCGCCGCCTGGGAAAGCGTAGGGTATGCCTTTTTGGCAACATGGTAAGCAAACCCTCGATGGTATTAAGTTTGACTATAACCTGTTTAATGGAACGTGGACGAACTAAAAAGTGGATCGGTCATCAATCGCCAATAGATAAAAGTTTTAAAGGGTATTGGAATACCAAGAGGCTTTCAAAGTTCTAATATATCGTTTTGCCCATCTTCGAAAAATAGAAAAAGCCATGGTGCAGGGGTCTAGATGTTTCTCAATGGCAAAAAAAGCTAAATTGGCAAAAAGTGGCTGTTAACCATGGCTTTGTTATAATCAAAAGCCACAGGAGGAAGCACTTTTATGATCCAGCATATCATTATAACTGGTCCCAAGCTCGAGAATACGGCTTGACATTGGGGCCCTATCACTTTTACTACACCGCAGATTCTCCAGCAGAACAAGCCAAACATTTTATCAGGACTGCACTACCGAATAATAAGCCTCATGACCTTCCCCCTGCTCTCGATCTTGAACAAAGGAGCCACAACTCAAATGTTACCCTAGCAAGCTTTACCGCAGATATTAAGAGCTGGTTGAAAACGGTAGAAGAAGCCTTTGAAAAACGGCCAATCATTTACACCGATCTCAGCTTTGCGAAGCACTGGCTAACAGATATCTCCTTCGCTAAATACCCGCTTTGGATTGCTTATCCGGGTGAACAAGTTCGAATACCACACACTTGGTTAGGAGAGGGTTATGCCTTTGGCAAAACGGAAAACGATCTATCGATGGTATTCAATTCGATTATGATATTTTCCATGGAGATGACCAGCAACTGAGGAATGGGGAAATTATTAATCGACCAATAGACTGACTTGCTATGCTGAAGCAACACAAAAAAGGCGAATCAAAAACAAAGCACTTCTCCTAAACGAGAAAAAATGGGTCACAACTTTGTTCAGATATCCCAGCCTATGGATGCGGCTCAAAGGAAATGGTTTAAAGCAGCCAACGAAGCCAACAGGTCAAGCAACTTAAATCGATACAGCTATAGCGGATCAGCATGTAGCTCCACAAAAGGACCTGACTAGCAGAGCGATAAGGGGTGTTATTCAGGCGGGTTCCGATTCTAGTGAATGAAAAAGTAGTTTTCGATACTTCAAAACATAAGAATGCAGAAATTAAGAAGATCATAGCTCAATTTGCCAAGGATGCAGATGCACTGTATCAAATCAAAGAAGCTTTAAAAACCATTCAAGACCCAGGCAAACGAGAAGAAGAAAGAATAGAAATTGGCATAATTTCTTGTAATAGATACTTGACTGAACTAAAGGTACCAATTGATCGCCCAGCTCAAGAAAAGCAACAAAGAAGCAAAACTTCCCATTAAAGAAGAAGAGGAAGAAAAGAGGCAAGAGGCCCCCGAAGACCTTAAAGTACAGATTCCCAATACCTCAACATGGAAGTCAAGTCGAAATTACACAACCACCTAAGTGGTGTTATTCCCTCTAGTGATCTTCTAGCATTGTGGAAAAAGTATACAAGTGGAATGACTCTCTACAGCAGTTAAGGGATCACACAAAATTACCAAAGGAAATGCCTAGTAAAGGAGAGGAAGAGCAACTACTTCATGGTATCGGAGGTAAGTGGATTGAAGCCTACGGGATTCGCCAAGCTATGATTGATGATATTACAACTGCTCCTGCCTTAGAAGAACAGCAAAAAGTCAATAGTAGTTCTAAAGAACAACAAAAGCCACAACTGGAGCTCAAGCTTTTCTTGCTTTACTATTTAAAACCCTACACGAACAACATATAGTGTATGCAGAATTGCAAGGAGATCTTCCTAAAAATACAGATGCGAAGCTATGGAAAAAGATGCAGCAAAAACAAAGGCTTGGATATCAAAACTTTTGAAGCGCATGCCTACCAGTCAATTGGCATTAACCGAACAGAAAAACCCAATGAAGGAAAGCTAGACCGACAGATCAAGACATCAAAGAAGATGATTTGTATACAGGAATTGATTTCAATGGTCCTGAAGCCACTTCACCAAGGCAGGTATGGCTAGTTTGCAACTAGCTTATAATAAATTGTATGCTCTATCAGCTGAACTCCGACGCCCCTTGGTCCTACGACCACACGTTGGAGAAGGCGATGTTCGTTCACAGGAAAAAACTGCAATTAAATGCTCAAAACAACCTAGATTTAGTAATCAAGCAGCTGTTTCAAGCTTTTGAACAGAAAAAAAAGGTACCTGCGCCAGGTTATTCTCCGTTTAGGGCACGCGACTCATGCTACCGTGAAACAGCTTGAGGCCATTACAGTATTTCTAGCTCAAAACAGTTAAGAGTGTATATGTTGAGGCAAATCTCGAAGTAATATTCATACCCATTCCGTAGGTTCTGAACAGGAGGCAAGTCAGGTTCTTTTGAGAATGATGTATGTGTACACCAACCGTGTTGAGTACGGACGGGGGTGGAGTAATGGAGACCAGCCTTCCTCAAGATGGGAGAGGGCCAAAACAATCATAGAATTGTTCAAAAGGATAAAATTGAGTTAGACCTAGGCGGAGAAAAGATCAAATTTAGTGAGATCAAATCACCTGAAATTCAAGAGCGATTTAGCATTGAATGGCTGGAAAGCCATGCCAGAAACTATTCATAAACAAAATCAAGGTCAACTAAAATAGCATGACAATTCATAGAGATGAAGAGCAAGTAAGTCAAAAAAGAGGCTAGAAATGCATAGGCCTAAAATCGTTCAAGAAAAACAGTCTAAAGCTACCTCCCAGCGTGAAAAATCGCTAGAGGGGGTTGAATCTATATTGGACGATCGACGACCAGCAGCCACTGCTCAACGGCAAAGGCGACAACTGGCCAATAAAAGCCTCAGTTCATCAGCTTAGATCGCTACAGGCCGTGACCGACAAGCGTCCACAAAGTGTTGCTGCAACTGCAGAACATTAAGGCAGTCAGAAAGACGGAATCGGACAACTCAACGAGTCGAACAAGAGAAAACTCATCTTTGGTCAATCCCTTTACGACTTCTTAATCTATGTACTCCAGGGATCATTTCGGCATGCGGGTAAGTGGGCAGAAAAAAATCAGCACAGGAGGCAAAAACGAAAGCAGGCCCCCAGTGCAAGTGACCGATTGGCGATTCTTACTCGAGTATTATTCCTTACAAACAAATGGCTTCTGGCTTAGCTCATGATGGAAACCTGAGATCCTTCATCTACCAGTTTGTCATCGGTATAAATCACGAATAGTAGCGGCAAAAGCCTGGCTACCAATACAAAATTCAACCAGGCCTTGCGAGCCATAAATAGCAATAGGATGGCTTCCAATCTGGCTAACAAGCAAATGAGCAGAAGTAACTCAAAGCTAGTCGGGTTCAATTTCAAGGAACTTTTGACCCCAAAGCTGAGACTCCTCATTGGCCACCTCTCCAGCACTGAACAGCAGACCTTCGAAGGATTAGTGTGCCCAACAACACTCAAACCTAATCAAAGTCTTGGGCCAATCTTCTGAAAGGATCAGACCTATCTGGTGGACCACACCTTAAAGGTGAATTAACTTTTTCCAATCCAGTCATTAGTAATCGCCTAAAACAAATAGGTCCGAAACTGATTGAAGGGCTTTTGGCTCAATTTCGACAGGGTCAAACCTTAAATTGGAGGAAGATTATTCCGGTACAAACGCTTGCCAAGTTAGGCGCAAAAACTGAACAACAGGGAACAGCTTCACATGGACTAGTCGTCAAACCTTCTACCAAAGAAATAGAAGAAAAAATTAGAGCGCAAAATGCTACTACTCTGAAGAAGTAAAGCATGAAAATAATATTGAAGTTTTATCCCTTCAAGTACAGCATGGAAAGGACAGAAGGGGGAAAAACTATTTTTTTCTAAAAAATGAAAAAAAACTTTATTTTGAGAGGGTAACGTTTTATTAATCCTGGTATAGAGCATAGAACCTAGAAATATATCAGCCAAAACCCAAGCAATTAGTGATATATCAAGCCCTACATTATATGATCCAAGAACTTAATCGTTACCTAATGGTACGGTTCCAATTGGATGACACCTGCGCCGTTCTTGGCACGGTACTAGATGAGTCCGGCGCTGTACCGGAAAAAAATCAAAATAAATAATCGTGTCTCTGGTCAATTTAGAGAACGAGACCAATCACCCATATGCTGTCAATCAGCAATACAGCAAATCAGGAAATATCACTCAGAATCTCCCCTTTAATTTCAATATAGACATTTTACTCTTGTCACTGTTTTCGAACTATGATGAGGCACTGAAATTCTTATCAGAACGTATTCTCTCTTTTTCCAAAGTAAGCAGGTCTATACCCACCAGAATTCGCCTGGGCTAGACACTGCTATTGAAAAGTTATCATTAGAGATCATAAAGCTATCCTATCATGAGATGCATAGCTCTGGACAGCACTGGGCGCCAAATATATGCCTCGGTACTCTTTAAGGTACGTATGCTATCTTTCCAAGGTGGTGATATCAATTCGATAGTTCCCTACCATAGATAGTATTGATCCTAATGTAAACCCGGTATCGTAAAGACCATTGTGCTGCCCCAAGCAGCCACTGACTAATTAAAACAGCCTTCTGTTGATACTAGAAGGGCTGGTTCTAAGTGCGTGAATCAGCTGGAAAAAAGATACTTATGACTCAATATGAGCTATGGTGTAGCTTGATGTTTCACATAGTTACTACCGTGACAGTATATGTCGGAACCTTACGTTAGTTCCAGATGAGGACACACAGTATTGGTTGCGACAAGAAGGATTACGCTGGTTCCAATCTGCCGCAAATAGCTGGCAACTATATGGTCCAGTGCCACTAGCTTTAACAAACTTTGTATCAGAAAAAACCACCGCAGAAACTCATTTTCAAAGCGGCATCTTCTGATCCTGATTTTATACAATTTACGCAGTCCCTGTTGATCAACTTGGTTATTTCGAATTCTCCAATGCAGCGCTACAGCCTAGTGAAACGCCGAAGATCAACATTCCTGGAAAGTTCAAAGTGAAAACTTCTGTATCCAACACAATCGCGATAGTTAGTTTGGATCTGGGAGCAATCAAGTCTACAGCCACTCAGTATCAAATATCTTTTGAAGCACGAAAAACGCGCTGGCAGTATTATGTCGTCCACAGCAGCAGCAGTCTCTAAAGGGCAGTTTGCTCTTACAAGGCAAAAAAGCATCGCTTTTTGCGGGACCTGAGCTCACAATAATGCGAAATGGCATAGCTACTGAATGCTTTGATTCTAAAACTAATCTGCTCATGCTACAAGAAATAGGCGCAGTACAACTGAGTCTTTCGATACTGAAGGAAAGTGGGGCCGTCTTCTACAGCTCAGTTATTGATAGAACATCTGCCCAATCCAAATCCAAGCTCATTGAGCAGCGCCCAAGATGGAGAGAAAGATCTAATTTCAGCAATGTATATATATGTATAAACTCAAATACAAAAAATATGAGTAAAGTTTATCAAACGCCGGGCGTTTATATCAACGAGGTCAATGCCTTCCCCAATTCGGTTGTGCAGGTGGCTACGGCTGTTCCCGCCTTTATCGGATATACCCCCCAAGCCGAGTACGAAGGTAAATCATACCTGTTCAAACCGGTAGCTATCAACTCTATGGCGGAATTTATGGCTTTTTCGCCTACCCTGCTGACCCAACCACCAATACCAGTCCACCGCAATATTCACCTTCTTTCTTTGTAAGCAAGCAAAAGAAGGAGCCCGTGAAAGGAGAATACTATAAGTTTAATGGTGATATCTACACGGTTGAACCAGACCTAATTCTATATACTATTTGTACAATAGTGTTCGCCTTTTCTTTCAAAATGGCGGTAGTCAAGCTTATATTGTTTCTGTGGGAACTTACGGACCTTTGAGTGGTACACCAATCAAAGCTGGAGATGTACTGAGCAATCCAAATGTCAAATCCAGCGATTTGATGAAGGGCTTGGCTACCTTGAAGAAAATTCCAGAAGTTACCATGTATGTCTTCCCTGAAGCCACACTGCTAAGTGTAGATGACAATGGCACCTTGATGGAAGTGACACTGGAACAATGTGGAGATATGGAAACTTCGGTTGCCATCTTCGATGTAATCGGTGGACGAGAACCTGATCCGATTTTGTGGACCGATGACATTCAAACTTTCCGTGACAAAACCGGAAATGGTTCCCTGAAGTATGGGGTAGCTTACTATCCATTTCTGAATACGACTATCGTCACGATCGACCAAGTCACATATAAGAATATCAATGGTGGTGATATCTCAGCCCTCGGTCCTATTCTGAACCCGCCTACTGCTCCGAATAGCAATGCGGAAAGTATCATCAACTCCATTAGTGGTGGTAACACACTGACCGTACAACAAAAACAATTCAGCACTGGGTACTGCCAGTAAATTATACAAGCACATTTTGGGGATTGTACAGGAAAAGATCAATATCATGCCGCCAAGTGGCGTGATGGCAGCGTTTACACCCTAGTGGATGCCACCCAAGGGGTATGGAAAGCGCCAGCAAATGTCACTCCTATTGGCGTGTCTGATCTAACGCTGAAGATTGATAATGAGGAACAAGCTAACCTAAATGTCGATGCAGTTAGTGGTAAATCGATCAATGCCATTCGGTATTTCACTGGCCAAGGTGTATTGGTTTGGGGTGCCAGAACACTCGATGGTAATAGCCAAGATTGGAGATACATCAGCGTGCGTCGAACAGTAACCATGATAGAACAATCTGTCAAGTTGGCCCTACGAGACTACGTATTTGCCAATAATAACGCTAGCACCTGGGCTTCGATAAAGAGTATGCTAGAGAATTTCCTGACAAATGTTTGGAAAGAAGGTGCGCTGCAAGGAACAAAAGCAGCGGATGCGTTTTCGGTACAGGTTGGTTTAGGTTCTACCATGACTGCTCAGGACATTCTCGACGGATACTTGAGAGTATCTGTATTCTTAGCCGTGACCCACCAGCAGAATTTATTGTGGTAACGGTAGAACAAGAGTTGGCTAAATCGTAAAGACAGCAGGCTCGGATAAAGAATTCAAAAACATTCAGTTTAACTAAAAAATAGTAATCATGCCAAATGATGGAAGTAAACAGGAGCCCCGTGGCCTTTGCCGAAGTTTAAGTTTTCTGTTGATTGGGGCGATGTCCAAAAAGACATAGCCTTCCAAGAGGTATCGGGTATGGATACCGAGACCCAAGTTATTGAATACAGAGATTCTAATAGTCCTGTATATTCTACGGTTAAAATGCCAGGTATTGCTAAATATGGTAATGTAACAATGAAGAGAGGCATCTTTACAGCCGACAACGTCTTCTGGAAATGGTATGATCAAATCAATATGAATACCATCAAACGACAGACGGTAGTTATCAAACTCCTGGATGAGCAGAACAAAGTGGCCGTTAAATGGACCTTAAAAAATGCTTGGCCTACCAAGATCACAGCAACGGACCTAAAGTCTGATGCCAATGAGGTAGCGATCGACAGTATTGAGATCGCGCATGAAGGCCTTACCATTGCTAACCCAGGAGGTTCTTAATAGATGCCAAATTCAACAAACGCCAATGAAACATTCTATCCACCAGTCGGCTTCCACTTCAATCTAAGTTTCACAGGAATCCGTAGTAAAATTGACTTCGGTTTTCAAGAGGCCACTGGCTTGGATATGGAAATGGGCATTGAGGAAGTAGGATGCGGAGGGGAAAATAGGTTCAAATACCGTTTACCTACAGTTGGTAAATTCAATAACCTGGTCCTCAAACGTGGCTTGGTCCCCAAGAATTCTTCTCTAGCTAGCTGGGTAAATCTCGTACTTAAGAGTGGGCTTTCAACAGCTATTAGGCCGAAAACTATTACGCTATCACTCTTGGACGAAAACGCCGACAAGCTAATGAGCTGGGATTTCATCAATGCATACCCTGTGAAATGGAGTATTTCAGAATTCAAGTCTATGGATAGTGCTTACGTGGTGGAGACGCTAGAGTTTGCCTATAACTATTTCAAAAAGAACTGATCTATGCCTTTGGAATCCGTGAATTAATTATCAGAACGCAAATTGTCAGTCAGGACGGGCGCAATCCGGAGCGAAATGGCTCCCAACAATCTCAGCTCAATGTCAAAGAACTAGTAAATCAATGTGTTAGTAAGATCATGGATCTACTCGAAAAAGAAAAGGGACGTTAGGTTATGGAATTGAAGTACTTGAAAATAACAGCCTACAAGGATAATGCCTTAAATTCGGAGATTGGAGATTATACCGTGATGCTCAATCCAGAAACCTATACCCAAAATTATGCGGTACAGTACAACATTGAGCAGGCTCCAGGGACGCCAAACACTACCTTAAGATTTGAAGTTTCCACGCCACAAGAGTTATCATTTGACCTTGTATTTGATGGTACAGGAATAGTTAATTACAATCGAACTGACCTGTTGACGGAGATTGAAAGCTTCAAAAATGTGGTGTATACGTACAACGGTGATATCCATAGTCCAAATTATCTCAAGTTGAGTGGGGGGAAGCCATGAATTTCCCTTGCCGCCTGACCTCCTTGGCGATAACTTACAAACTTTCAAACCGGACGGCACACCATTACGAGCTGAAGCCAAAGTGTCCTTTAAGGAATATCAAGATCCTTTGGTCATCGAAATGGAAGCGAAGCGGAATTCGCCGGATATGTCACATATAATCACAGTGGTAGCCGGCGATACCCTCCCTGCCTTAGCCTACAAGGTCTATGGAGAAAATGGGCATTATTTAAAAGTAGCAGCGTTTAATCAATTAGATAATTTCCGAAACCTGAAACCGGGTTCCAAATCCAGTTTCCTCCTTTAATCTAAACTAATGGCATCATCTCCACAAGTAGCTAATGCTGACCTGGTAAGCATAATGGTCAAATCCAATGGAAGCCCGATCAAAAGTACCTATCAGGTATTATCGGTCATGGTTCGAAATTCAGTTAATAGAATTCCCTATTGTGAATTAGAACTAGTTGACGGTAATCCTTCTACGGAGGACTTTCCCCTAAGTGACTCTGACACATTCACTCCAGGGCAAGAAATTGAAATTTCAGCAGGTTATGAAAACAGTACCGTACCCGTATTTACGGGGATCATCGTTGAACAAGCCATCAATATCCGTAGGAAGGCAGGTCCAGTATTACTAGTTACTTGCAAGGATAAGTCCGTTAAGATGACCATCGGCAGGAAAATGCCTATTACACTGAAACGACGGATAGTGATATCATGTCTAAGTTGATTGGGAATAGTGGGCTTTCCGCAGATGTAAGCTCCACCTCCAATCAACTAAAGGAAGTGGTGCAGTACTATGCGACAGATTGGGATTTCCTTTTGTCTCGAGCTGAAATCAATGGAATGACTGTGGCTGCGAACAATGGCAAAGTGTCTGTCAGAATCCAGATGACGAAACAGATTCAGTTCTCACCTTAACTTATGGCTATGACATCTATGAATTTCGAGCAACCTTGGATGCTGAAAGTCAACTGAAGACGGTGAAGTCAAGTGCCTGGGATTATAAAAGCCAAGCCATCAGTACAGGAGAATCCTCCCTTTCCAATCTAGATTTAGGAAATATTAGCGGAGACACGCTTTCCGAAGTCATCGGTCTAGATACCTATGCTTTGCAAAGTGCAGGTTTTCTGGAATCAGATATGTTGTCTACTTGGGCAAAGGCACAAAGCCTAAAGTCCAAATATGCCAAAATCAAGGGGCAGGTAAAATTCCAAGGCAACGCGAGTATTCTTCCTGAAAGCGAGTAGAGTTAAAGGGAGTAGGTAAGCGATTTAGTGGTACCGCCTTTGTCTCAGGAATTACGCATGAAATTGCTGATGGGAACTGGGTAACCAGCGCAAAAATCGGGCTTTCAGTTGATTGGTTTACGGAGGAGGTACGTACGGAAGCCCCCGTGGCATCAGGTCTTCTGCCCGGCATACAGGGGTTACAAGTAGGTAAGGTGAAGCAAATCTATGAAGACCCCGATAGTGAATTTCGAGTCTTAGTCACTTTGCCCTTGATACAATCGGGTGATGATGGGGTATGGGCGAGGTTAGCCACATTTTATGCAACGGAAGAGTCAGGTGCCTTTTCTACCCTGAAGTAGGTGATGAAGTGGTAGTTGGATTCTTCAATGACGATCCTCGGTACCCTGTTATTCTTGGATCAATGTACAGTAGTTCTCGAACGCCGCCCGAAACACCAGATGAAAACAACAATATGAAAGCCCTCGTCACAAAGTCGAAAATGAAAATCACCTTTGATGAGGAAAAGAAAATAATTACGATAACAACACCGGGTAACAATCAAATGATATTTAGTGATGAAGATCAGGGAATTACCATTTCTGATCAGAATGAGAATTCCATCAAATTGTCGCCTAGCGGAATCGAAATAAAAAGTGCATCAAGCATTCAGATTAACGCATCGGAGTCCATAAGTATGGATGGTCCCTCTAGTATAACAGCTACGGCCTCCGGAGGCTCAATGTCTCTCTCAGCCATGAGTATTAGCTGTACGGCAGATACAGAATTAAGCTTAAGTGCAGACGCTGCGGCTTCGATGAGTTCCTCCGGAGAATTATCCATTACGGGAACGATGGTACTCATTAATTCTTAGGCAAAAGCCAATCTGTTTTCTAGTTTTTAGTGTATAGCCAGCTGTTCATACCTGGGAATATTATGTCTTTAACATTAGTAATCACCAAAAAAATCGCCTATGCCACCCGCAGCAAGACTTACAGATTTTCACGAATGTCCAATGGAGACGCCAGCTGTAGTTCCAATCCCTCATGTGGGCGGTCCTATTGTAGGGCCAGGAGCATTGACGGTATTAATCGGAGGGTTACCTGCCGCCAGACTCGGAGACATGCTGGTATGTGTAGGGCCTCCGGATGATATCGTGATGGGATCTGCTACCGTGATGATAGAGGGAGCACCAGCAGCAAGAATGGGAGATGAAACAGCTCATGGTGGGACCATTCTGATTGGGAGAACCTACCGTAATGATTGGCGGATAAACATGGACAATTCATCTTTTTTAGGGCAAGGTTGGGCTTTTCCTCCCGCGTTTGTAAAGGACCTGGATACGACAGTAGTACTTAGCAACGGAGACGTCAACATCAAGGAAAACCTTAAAATATTGTTCGATACAACGATAGGGGAACGCATTATGGAATTCGGTTTCGGTACAAAACTCAAAAAAGTTAGCCTTCGATAAGATTGACAGCAACTTGGTTGGGAACATCAAGGATACCATAAACGAGCCATTTTACTCTATGAAAGAAGGATAAAGCTATTGAGTATTCAAGTGGATTTGACCGACAGTCAAACAGGCTTAATCCGCGTGCAAGTAAATTATTTGATAAATCAAACAAACGATAGAGCCAACTACGTTTATCCTTTCCATTTGACTGAAGGGACGAATTTAGATCTATGAAGACAGCGATTAACATATCATCTGTATTCACTGGTAAAAACCCAGGCTGAACGAAAGCTCCCAGCGCTTTGACCCGGCTTACTTTGCCATTGACGAAAGAGATACTGCTGATCTAATTGCCTTCACTGTCAAGTTTTCGAAAGCCTTGACTTACTTTAATCTGGAAAACCAACCTCAAGGAAGTTGGCAACAGTTACTGCTTTCTGATATCGTGATGTTGACGGCATACATCATGAAGACTGACACGAGTCAGTCGTACGCCAAATATGAAGACTATCGAAATGGGATCATGTCTAGCCGGAATTGGCCAATGCGCCGATTAATGAGCCAACAGTTCTTTTCCATTGGTTTCCATATTCTTCTCCGTATCAATCGCTGGTATCAACTCTCTAATCAAACCTTAACCAGTCATGCCTTTCGGGATTTTCTACACAACTTCATTGAAGAGGAAGCGAGGCCAGCATTAAGAGAATATTACCTGATCTACTTCACACTTTGCGAGCGACTTCACTTTAAAAATGAAGCTCTAAGCAAATTAGAAGATCTAGATCTTATTTGGTTATTCGACCCCTTCCCTATCCTTCCTCCGTTAAAAGCTACTCCGCCTAAACGAGAAAGCATAGCGAAAGCCAATGCCCGCAAAGAAAAAACAACTCATCCGCTTGATTAACGCAGCGATGGAAAGTGGTCAAAGCTGTTCCACTTACAAGATCAAATCATTAAACAAGCGGGAACCTACTTCCATAAGGCCCTGGAAAAACAAGATATATCTCCACATATTGGTCTTCTACTCAGTTTTTTAGACCTGCTCAAGCACCAGCAGGCAGAGATCAATGGACTAACCAAAAGTCACCTGGACTTTTACTACCAATCTATATTGGGATTTAAACTCTCCCTCCCTATCAGATAGTTGCTTTCTAAGTTTCCAGTTGGCTAGCGGTAAAAAACCTTTTGTGATACCTATCGGCACTGCATTTTCAGCAGGAACAGGTTTGCAGTCCACCCCTATTTCATTCCTGACAGAAAAAGAACTAAGAGTTACCGCCGCTACCCTTCAAAAATACCAATGTCAGAATATAATAACCTCCAAAAAAGGAGACAAAACTTACATGACAAGATTGAGATTGAAGACATCAAAAACTTCGATCAGTTGAAGGCTGAGAGTTGGCCCTTGTTCGGCACAAACTCCGCAATTCCAGCATCCAATTCAGGTACCACCCTGGGTTCAACTAGTGACACTCCTCCAAAAGATAATGCCTTATCAGGAACACCCGATAGCATAGGCCTGGCCATTTCCTGCCCTGATCTGATTCTGAACGGTGGAGAACGGAAGATCACCTTTACATTCGACGGAGCACGGGAACGATAAGCCCTATTCCTAAGCCTGTACCAATTGGTAATGCAGATTGTCAACCACAACCAAAAACACTGGAACATGCCTTGTTGTTTGCGCTGACCACTCCCAAGGGCTGGCAGGCGTTTTCAGCTACAGCATTACAGCTCGATTTTACTACGAACACCTTGGTTTTCTCACTGAATTTAAGCCTGGGAACCCCAGCTATAGTTTCATATAATCCAAAAATACATGGCTCTGGTTATGATACGGACTGGCCTATTTGTAAAATCACCTTAGCACCAAAGGTTGAACAGGAATACTTCAAATGGCTTTCTAATTTGCAGCTGCAAGCTGTAACCATAAAGACCCAGGTAAGCGGAAATCAACAACTCGTATTACAGGGAAACAAAGGAAAGATCTCACCAACGGTACCCTTTCCTCCTTTTTGGAATGGCACCACTCCCCAGTAGCACTTTGTATTTGGGTGGCCAAGAGTTTTCGTAAAGCCCTTAACTGAACTCCCTTAAATTTGATTTGGGAACCCATTCCTTCTGACTTAGCTCTCTACTACAAAGACTACCCCGGAGATTACAAAATGAAGCCTTCAGGGCTAGCTATCAGCATCTGACGGAGAAGGGAATTGGAAGCATTTGGAAACGGACAAAAAACAAGTTCGATTCGGTCTCTTTACTGTGGATGGAACAGATCCGATTACTGTAGCTTGCCTCCCTCCTATCGTTCCTATAAGCAACCAAGGATCATCAACTTCCCATTACCAACAGGCCTAAATGTTGACCCGAACTTGCCGAACATCATAAATTATTCACCTAAAACCAGTCCAGCCTTTTTAAAGCTTAGTTTTGATGACCTCAACAAGGGTTCGGTAATCAACTATACCCCAAAGTTCTCTCCAACATTACGCTAGAGAACAGCCAAGCTATCGTTTCTAATGCGACTCAGTGCACCGCCGAAGGGGCCGTAGAACCGATTGCCAATGTTTTGAAGAGATTCAAGCTTCCCTTGCCAATATTGATAAAACAGCCTGGTCTGTCTACAATAACAAAACCTTACTGGAGCAATCTAATGTCGAAGTATGTCAATTAATTCAGACAGGTCAAACTAAAAGTTCAAGCATTCTAGCTATCAAAACGCTTATTGCACAAGAGCAAAAATTGATCATTCAAAACTTAACTTCTGCTGGCCATACGATTAAAGAAGCTATTCAAAAGACGGAAGCCCTGCATAAACAGTTCTTCGAGAAGATACTTCCAAAAGTGCTACTCACACTCAAATCAGCCCAGAAGAAGAAAGTAAAGAAAGCTGCCAAGGACTTTCTAGAAAAATTGAAAAAAGAATTCGGGTCTTGGGGAATTCTACACGAAGTCGAAAAGCTGCTTCAAGGCTTATTTGGAAGGCTGACCAATGGAGGGATAAGTCGTCTATGGAAAAGAAAAGCAAAAAAAGGGAGATAAACAAAAGGCTTTACCCGCAGGATCCAGCTCAGGTACACCTTCGGATTTACCTAAACTGGAGCAAAAAGATCGCAAGTATTAATAATGCATATCAACAGTTTCTGCTGGATCTAGAAACTATGGATATTAATAAAGTGTACGAAAAGCTAAAAGCACTACACTCATCCATCGATCAAGATCTAGTTGACTTCATACATATTATCTGCAAAGAGGCAAAGCGAAAATTGGAACTCTCAGCAGATTTCTATGAGGTGCTCATCGTCATTATCTGCCCTGCTTATACTCCTTTAAAACCCTTACCAAATAAACCATTTCTACCGAAGCTACAGCACTTAAAGGTAGACTATACATCTAGCAGCCATTGGAATAACGGGAAATGGAGAGGCCCCGTTCTTTAAGATGTATCGCCTAATCCCGAATGGAATTCAACCTGTGTCTGTAGGCGATAAGCCTATTAAATTTTTTCCTCATTACCAGAGTATCCCTATGCTTCCTAGGCTTGACCCAACTCACTGCTGGTGATACGATCACCATCCTATTTTCTATTACCAGTCAGCTAAAGTATGTTGATTCATATACTGGTCAACGAATTAAGTATGAGTATTTGACCGAAAATGGATGGCAGCTACTATTACTGAGTGCTGACAGCACTTTTGGATTCGAACAAAGTGGCATTGTCACTTTCGTGGTCCCAACGGACATGACGGATACTTCAACATTGATGGCCACCGGCTATTATTGCTTCGACTGACAAACTTGGAGAACAGAGATATCACTACCAATTCGTCGCACCGCAAGCGGTCAGTGTCAGAAGAGAAATACAGCCAGACAGCACCATTTCTCCTATTGCTATTGGCACTATTAAATCTAGCCTCAAACCGATCGCAGCCATCAAGAAGGTTATACAAACCTATTGCCTCTTCCGGTGGACGAGGAGGAGAATCTATTCAGGAGATGAATCAAAGAACAGCCTACCGACTAAAGAACAAAAAGCGCGCGCTCACACCGATGATATTGAAGAGTAGTATTGCAAACAATTTCCCAACCATACAAGGCCACTGCCGTACCAATGGGATATTTTGATTTGACTCAGACCAATGTTTTAAAACTCACCATTGTACCGTTTGCCCGAAAGGCAGATGAAAACCGTTATCGTCCTTTGGTGAGGTCCAAAGGAGTTGCGGAGCATTTGGAATCAACTACAAAAACAGGTTCCTGTAAAAACAGACCTTCAGTTAGTAAATCCAAGTTTTATCACCTTGCGAATAAAAGTCAATGTCGTTTTTGAAACTACGGATCAAGACGGGCTACTAATTAAACAACTCAATGAAGACATCATCAACTTTTGAGCCCCTGGGTAGAAGACAATCCATTCTATGGACAACAACCGGCGCAATGGACATCTGCCGCAATACAGGCTTTCATACAGGCACGCTCGAGCGTAAAATCTGTCAACTTTTTTTGCTATCAACTGGATGGGAATCCGGCTTTCTCAGATGAATCGGCTTGCCAAGCACCGACTATTAGCGATCATTGCAAGTGGGGGACTTACTAGTTCCTTGCCTTGATAACATCATCTGCGTCGATTCCGATACAGTAGAAGTCTCTAATAATTCACAAATTCCACAACGACTGGGCTAATACCATGCCCAATTAAAGTATGTCTAACAACATGCAAGCAACCCGCACATTACCGGTTATCCAGAAAGATCAAGTAGTCCCTAATTCGGGTGACTATGAAGCTTTGTTGAAACAAGGCCTGGAACTCATCAGCCAGTATAGTGGATTGTTGTGGACCAATTACAATACAGGAGATCCAGGGATCACGATCTTGCAATCTTTGTGCTATGCGATGACGGAATTGAGCTACAAGCCAATCTTCCCATTGAAGATTTATTAACCAATGCTCAAGGTCAAATCAACTATAAAAATGCCTTAGAAAAGCCATGGCAAATCCTTCCACCAACCCCGTCTCTTTATCAGATTTCAAGAAAATCGTCATGATGAGGAAGCAGTCATAAAGCAAATATATTTTGAGGAATTAGGGAAGAATAGTTCATTCAATACGATTACACCCTATATTGAATTGACGCCAGCCGCCCTACCATTATTTGCTACCTCATCTTATATGAACAAGTTGGGAGAAAAAGTCAAATTATTGCTCAATGAGCGGTCAAATGTGGGCCAAAGTTTTTGGATCCGGTATTTCTCCGACCTTTTCAAATCCATTGTAAAGGTGAGATTCAATTATCTGATAATGTATCGGCAGAGAAAGCACTAGCACAATTACTCTTTGAAGTCAACAATTACTTGTCCCCATATCCCAAGTTTTATAGCTATTCCGATCTGTTGGAAACAGGCTGGACAAATAGTGAAATCTTCGATGGTCCTTTATTACAAAATGGATTCCTGAAGTCTGAAGATTTTTGCCCTAAGCGAAAGCTAATTAAGCAAGCAGACTTGGCCGTTTTTTATCAGTACCATCGACAGTGTGGATTCAGTTTTAGGTTTTGAACTAATACATAACAAAGAATTAGTAGAGGGGCTTACAATTCTAAAGTTACCTTTTGATGTAGCACCTTTGCAAACCTAAAGAGCTTCTTACCCTCCGTGGAATTTGTACAACATGGTAAGGTAATCAGTCAGGTTCGGAAACGAAAGTCAGTTTGAACTAAATAAGTTGCGCCCCAAACGCGACCTTTCCAGTCCCCTAGATGACTATTTACCAAAAGGAACTTACAGAGATGTAAAGGAATATTACTCTATTCAATATCAATTCCCGTCCAATCTACAAGTTGGCGAAAAGTAATTATTCAAAAGTCAAGTCGCCTCAAGAAGCCGCAAAGATCAAACAACTGAAGGCCTATTAATCCTGATGGAACAAATTATAGCCGATTTCCTGGCCCAACTTAGCAAGTTGGACGCCTCTTTTCATTTGATAGTGGTCGAAATGTGTATCAATTGGCGGGTAAGACCTACTTCTTCCAAGACCTTTATGAGGTGCCAGGAATCCAGGAATTACTGGCCGATGTAAAGGGAGCAGGAAGGTTTATAACGATAGAACCGCCTTAGAAGATTGGAAAGCTTACAAACGCGATCACTTGAATACCTATCGGCAACAGCTAATGCATGCCGGAGAATCACCGCAAGTCAATCTTGATCGCAAATCAAGGGTGCTTAAACATTTATTGGCTCGTTTGGTGAATCCTATTCTTCAGATACCTGCATCTCAACAATCCATCTTACGGAAAGGAAACCAGGCTGCAGTTCAGCACATCAGTGAGACCTTGAAGCAATTATAGTCTATTTTCTGCCAATAGAGGAAGAAACCTATTTTCATGATTTTGATACAGATGGATTTGCCTCTGGCTATGAACTCGTTTGCGGTAATAAGCTCAACATAAACAGTTATTACGAGGGTGTGATCGAATTGATTGAGGAGTCCTTTGATCATAAACCAGCACAGACCTTACTTTTGGTTGCCTATACCGCCGAAGGTCACAGCCTACTTTTTGGAAAACCCCAGTCCCATCAAATTTCTGCTGTTCCAGCAGGTAATATAGCCGTATATCAACAAGCAAGCTCCTGTTGTCATTCTCTAGCGATGCGGTTTCTTCGCACTTACTCAGCGCAAATGCAGCAAGACAACTACTAAAGCCGTACTGCGACACTTTATCAGACTTAAGAAAAAATACACAAGGCTTCGTCTTTATTGATAATCTCAAATTGTTATCCTTCCTACATTTTCAATGGAAGTCAGAGACGCTGCCGGCCAGGTTCTATACAACAGTCAGGTCACAAACCTTCGATACACTACAGCATACCTTAGCCTCATTCAAGCAAACTTCCACTGGAGATAGTACCGGAGCAAGGCAAGTATGCTATTGAACTCCGTACCGAACAAGATTGGTCTTACAGCATTTGTACGATATCCCCACTGAGAAAAGGCTGAAAGCATCCGTTTACAATTATATGCTTTCCGCAAAGGTGTGAAAGAGGCGATTCAGAGGCAGGTATACAGTGACACCTGGGAAAAAACGGCATTAAGCTCTACCCTATTTGAATATCAAACGACTGCCCTATTCCCTGCCTGGGTGCACTGCTACAAGAAAATGCCTATCGCGCTTTTCTATATCGAACTTTGATGATGAATCTGCCTGCGCCCTTACGAGTGGACTTACACTTTCTACAGCAGACAGAAATGAAAGCACTACTGAGTAGTTATACTGTATGGTTGCATGGATTGAACGATCACTAGCAGGACATCCCGTCTCTCCTGAGGCGCGCGAAGCTGCCTGGGAATATTTTTGAATTTTTGAATCGCTTATCATGAACACTCTAAATAACAAACATCAGATCAAAACGCTCTTGTTTGATATTATTTTCGACGATGAGCGAAGAGCCGCAGAATTATATGATGATGTCAAACAATTTCATTATCAGCAACTGGAACAGATCCTCCAGGAGTGTCTAGATGAATTCGCCCGCTTGGCACTTTTGCTCAAATCCCTCAACTGGAGTTGGATTTAGGAGAGATTAGATATGAAGATCTAGAAAACGATTTGCCACAAAGAATATTTAAGGCTTTACTAAAGCAACTTCGTGAGATATTTCATGGGGAAAATCAAAAGACCAGTCCCGTGATCGCCAAATATCAAAGTGAGCTAAATTTACTCGAACATTTCTTGCGTCGGGGTCATTTATCCTGGAATATCCAAGAAACACCTTCTTCTTATTCCTGAAGCTATTCAATGAAAAGCCCAGTGAACTTCGAGCGTTAATTATTCAACTGGGGCAGGCCGAACAAATCAGAAAGCGCTTAGTCTATCGCTTCAATAGCCTGGAAATCCACAATCTAGTGAAGCTGCTGTTGCCAAAGGAACATACGATGGTTTTTCAATTTCAAAAACTTTCTCTCCAGGTCCTACTAAAGCAACCACAACTACGCCCAAGAAAAGCTCAGATAGAAAAAGAAGTTCTTTCTTTTTATTGAGTTATATCTTGCTTCAAGCAAAATCCGCTTTCAATTTTAGCAACCTGATTCGTCACACGCTATACAGTTAGGTGGGTATTTTGAAATGCCTTTTAGTGTTCTTATTACCGGACTCTCCACTTTCCTGGATAAGGAAGGAGCCATGGGGCATACGGCACTAAAGATGAGAGTCCAGCAACTCTCCGCACAATTGAGACTAAATACTAGCGGCCAAGGAGGAGGGCGGAAAAAGTTGGCTTCCATGACTAAAGAGGAACAGATGGAATTGATCTTCCAATTCTTAAGAGATCAGGCTATACCTATTCCCTTAACAGATTCTTCCATAGTTACTTTGCAGTCATGTCTATTGACTTGGTTAGATCAAGACCCCAAATTCGTCATACAAAGCCTCAGACAACAGGATACTCCCAAGCCTCTTTTGCTAGCCTTAGTGCGAGAATTTCATGAACGAACAGTGCTTCAGCTAATACAGCAATTAGACCGAGTCATCACAAATCAATTCAGCAATATCATGGCAACTTTATTGCCCATCCCATCAAAAAAACACCAATTGCTCCAACCTCAGAGAAAGAACTGTCACAAGGTATCTGGGGACTTATTCTTCAAATACTTCTATTTTCTACAGGATCCTACTTAATCAGAGGCTTTTCTCAAACAACTAGTCCAACAACTCGCAGGTCACTACAATATTAGTTACCTGAATATGATCAATCAATTGTTTGCAGCCACACACAGCGCTTTCTTTTGGTAGCGATAGGACTCACTATTTCATGAGCTAATTAAAGACTGCATCAAGAAGAAAATGGGTTGCTTAAAGGTTTTCAGATC
This sequence comes from Asparagopsis taxiformis, assembly GCA_030407315.1. NCBI lineage: Eukaryota > Rhodophyta > Florideophyceae > Bonnemaisoniales > Bonnemaisoniaceae > Asparagopsis > Asparagopsis taxiformis. The sequence continues at coordinate 6,888 of JALQPE010001082.1, read as the reverse complement.
GAAATCCATAGAGATTCTGCCGCGATCCAGATAACTGACATTAATCGAGCCAAGATCGAAGCGAATGCAATCCTGAATGATACGGGCAAATCGTTCAGCGAACATTCAGCCATTGAACAACGAAGCATCATTCTATACTTTCTAAGAAAAGGGCTTCAGTACTTACCTATTCCGGGACTCAACTTTGACTTATTTCAGAAAGCACTCCAGCGTGAACTCCTACAATCCCCAGAAGAGTTTGTTAGGGCTTTGAACAACACGCTCCGAACAAAAGAGCTGGTATTTCCAAGATCGTACATCAATTCGATACTGCCACGTTGCATCTTTTGATCCAGGCATCGTTCCGAATCAACAGCAACACATAATTCGTTTCAAAGACAGGTACTAGTTATACAGCAGAAAGAACCTATCCTGAAAAACTAGCAAAGAAGAGCTCTCAAATTCTCTTTGGGAATTAATCTTACATATCCTACTTAATAATGCAGGTTCTCAGTTCAACCAGCAAGCTTTTCTAAAGTCCCTAATAAAGCAGATCGCAGCACACTATAACATTGACTATGCTGATTTAGTGATACAACTCTACCGCGCGGCCAAAAAATTGGTCAAACGGAGCAGCATATTCCCGGGCTTCATCAACTTACTCGCTTCTATACACGAGGAATTTACAAGTTATGTAAAGACCGAAAGGCCGAATAAACCGCTGATATTCTAACAGAAATTCAATGGCTCCCGGAAGAGGCGGAGTCAATCTTATGTGGTCGCCGAGATAGCCGTAGCGCTTCTTCTAAAACCATACTTCATCGGTATTTATTCCAATTTCCTCAAGATGCCCATTTGAGAATAACACAGCTGTGGCAACAGAAAAATTACGCTTAGCGATTTTTGATGGGCTGAGCGGTGACAACTTTCTCCAATTGATTCGAGTACTACAACCGGCACAAGCTACTCAGTGGATTCAAGTGCTTTTGGAGGCCGAAAATTGGTTGATCAAGTCCAACACTCTTCCCAAATAAAAAGGAATTTAGTCGTGTTGTTCGACAGCAATTTTATCAAAAATTGCTGCTTAGCCAAGGAGGAAGATCACTCACTCCCCAAACAATTATGGCAGAATTAATCCTGGCCTTGGCTGAAAATTCCAACTTAACAGCGACAACGAGCTAAACTTAATAGTCTTTCTATAGGAGTTTCGACCTCAACAGCTAAGAAAGTTAAGCAAACAAAACACCTCAACTGACAGGCACTCTAATTCACTTTGTGCTATGATCTTAGACCCTGCGAACACTAGGCTAAATTGGTATGAGTTCGGGGTCAGGATCGATCAGACGCTATAAGGCACTTGGTGATCTATCAACAAGCAACGCTACTCCGACAAACTCTATCAATCAACCAATAACTTGGCAGAAACCTTTTGTCGCAGCACTTCCGACGGAAGCTTTTGAGACCTTAATTCGGGCTTCTAAGGCTACTTACAAAATGCATCTATTGCATCTGATCCAGGATTAAACCAAAGGCTTCACGAAATCGGGGTTGGCAAACGCCAGCAGCTTGTACTAGAGCTTAAACAAATAAGTTTCTTGTTCTACTACAGCAAGAAGGACAGATCACGGGGCTTTTCTGCAGCAAACTAGAAAAGTTACTACTACGCTATGACCTCCCCAATGCTTTCTTCGAACAGTCCCTGAACTGGAAGATGCCCGCCAATGGGAGTTTGAGCGCAGCATTGCCGATCTAGAACAGAGATTGCAAACAGGAAATATCAATATGATCTAGCACGAAGATCACCAGCCCAGCGGTACCTCAGGAAATTACTAGAGGAGGGAAAAAACGCAGTGAAGGGGTTCCCTATTTTAAAGATAAAAGTAATGCAATCGGGCAAGAAATCTCTCGTATCAAACGCTGGCCTAATTATCATCAATGCCTATATCCCATATTTCTTGAAAGATGTGGCTATTAGAAAACCAGCAATTTGCTTCTAGGGAAATGCAAGAGCGAGCAGTCTTGCTTCTACAGTACGTCTTCCAACCCGATGCGCCCATTGTAGAAGAAGATTTAGTGCTAAACAAACTGCTTTGTGGTTTTGCCATCGACGAGGTTATACCGACGGTTTTCAATCCAACAGAGCAAGAAAAGGAAAACCGTGGGCCAACTCCTAGCTTGCTATCATAGGTCATTGGGAAATTATCAGCAATAGTACTCCGCAAGGATTTCGGGAATCATGGATGTGGCGAGAAGGAAGCTAGTGGAAAGGAAAAAGCCTGGGAGCTTACAGTCGAACAGAAAAGCCTTCGATGTCTTATTAGATTACATCCCCTTCACGCTTAGTCCAGCCAATTCCTCTTGGATGGAAAAAGGTATAAATGTACACTGGAGATGAATGCAATAGCCGAACATATCATCACACAAGTAGCCAGGCCTTAGCTACTGAATTGGAGTGGTTCGCGGAACGCTTGGATGTTGTTTTCCATCAGTATTTTCAGGCGGAGGGGAGTGAATTGCGACTGCTACCACCGCCACCGCAGTTAGAAGAAGATCAGTGTCGCCATATGCGCAGATCATACAGCAATTCGGCTTTGGAGAAAATGAGCGCCTGGTCTTATGTTTGGCCATTGCACACTCATTTGCGGCCAAATCTATTGGATTTATTTTTCACTAGAAACTCTCATTTCGATCGCGGGTTTACCGAATTTGGCGGGTACGTAGGAAAGGACCATTCGGGCTTCTTACCAACAGGAGAAAAGCCGCTTTCATCCTGGGGGCAACCCAATTAGCCTCCCGATTTCAAACGTATCAGTTGCTAAGTGATGCGCACCCATTTTCTCAAGCAGGAATACTACACCTTGAACGTACCGACACTCAAGAGCCATTTTTAGCTGGCAGGTTAATGATCAGTGAAGAATATCTCCAACGGCTCATTCAAGGAGAATGGAACATCCGACGAATAACGATCTTTTCCAGCAAAAAGAATAGAGACCAAGATGGATTGGGCTGATTTCGTGGCTCCTGCCTCCGTATGTGGAAGAAATCGAACAACTGATCAATTGGATAAAATGGAAGGAACAGTTAATGGCAGATGACGTGTTCCGAAAGCAGGTAAAGCCCGGGTTCGCAGCCTCTTCTACGGCCCTCCTGGCACAGAAAAAACTATGGCCGCGAGTCTAATTGGAAATCAACTACAATGCCTGTATACCGAATTGATTTATCCCTAATCGTATCCAAATATATAGAGAAACCGAAAGAATTTAGCTAAAATATTTGACTATGCTGAACGCCAAAGTTGGATTTTATTTTTTGATGAGGCTGACGCCCTCTTCGGAAAGCGGACCCAAACCAAGTCTAGCAACGATCGATATGCAAATCAGGAGGTGGCATACCTCTTGCAACGCGTGAGAAGATTTTCCAGGTATCATTATCCTAGCTCCAACCTGAAATCCAACATGGATGAACTTTTAGTCGGCGGTTTCAATCTACTATTTTCTTTCCGATGCCAGATAAACAAATGCGCTTGCTCCTTTGGCAAAAGATCTTCGCTGGTCGGTTCAAACCGGATGAAAAGCTGAACGTTCAAGAACTAGCGAATAAATATGAGCTGTCGGGCGGCTCCATGATCAATATTTTCCGATACAGCACGATCAAAGCTATGCAAGGGGCTCTCCCACTCTCCAAAAGGAAGACCTCATTGCTGGGGTCAGAAAAGAATTTCAGAAATACGGACGTACCATTTAACTATCATAAAATATTTAAATCATTAAATAAGCTAATATGAGTAATGTATTTAATAAAGAGCTCGAAACTGCTTTAAAAGGGGTGTACACCCAGTTGGAGAACAATGAGTTGATCCAATGAACAAAGAGGTTGCGGGCAACTAGCACTGTACTATGCGCATGGTGCTACGGAGAAAGCAACCTATAAGCTAGAGACCGATCAGGTCTTATCCACTGCTACAGGTAAGCAGTTGAAAGCAGCTACCAATGCTTCTGAGGTTTGCAATAATGTTGTAACAGCTGCCACAGCAGCAGCTACTGATGCCAAGAATACAAATAGTGCCGCTTCTACAGCAGCCGTCAATTTACAGGCAGCGCCAACCAACTTACTGAGCTATCTGCTGATGTTGCTGCTATCCTAGCAGTAGCCACATCGAAAGACTATGGAAGTAAGTTACAAAAGCTGGTACAGCTAGCCTTTGACCTAACTAGGAAGGCGGCAGAAAAGGCGGAAAACACTACACTACAATCTCTGGATACCACGATTGAAGCAGCGCAATCCCGGGCCTCTGTAGCCTTGGGGCAATCGAAAACCCTGGCTACCGATATAAAGTCTTCTGTTACGGCCTTAGATTCCAATTTCACCAACCTACAAACTACTATAACAGCAGACTCAACTGCCGTTTCTACAGCTGTAGCCGCTGAAAATGAGCAAGACGGAATCTATAAGACAGCACAACAGGAAGAAAAAGGCCATGACCTTTTCAGAAAAATTCATACAACAAGCATGTCAATCATAATCTAGAGTTTGTAGCTGATGGCGATCTCGGCGAACAGTGTTCCAACTCTCTTTTAATGCTTTGATGAGAAGGCCCTTATCCTGGTCAACGGAGAAGAACAAGATGCAACGTAGCCAAAGAATACGAATACTCATTGTATCGGAGGATGATGCCCCCTCATTTGATGTCCATGCAGCTAAGGCGAGTCAAAATTTCCTTAAGATTCCTGCCACTGGCCAAAAGAGTTATAACAGAACATTTGTTACTGCGGAGTATATGGCCTTTCTACAAAAACATGAAACTGGCCGAGAATAAGGATCTAATCCTACCTGAATCTCCTGTAGCAAAAGACTACACAGGTAAGGCAGTAACAAAGAGGTATCCCCTATGTGTTTTTCGTCTACCTGGTGTACACTTGCGATTATCAAAATGAAATGAATGATACCGATGGGTATCTAAGCCTATCTTCTTTCCGTTCACCTATTGACCGCCTTACCAAAAGCGAACCGGCAGCCATGAGTTTTTACACTTACAGTGATAACAAACCTACGGATTGTTCCAGTTCGCCAGCAGTTCGGGTCACCTTTACTGTTGATGCGCCAAAACTCGAATATCATGGTGTTGATTTAAATCAACTCATGGATTTTAGAGTATTAATTTTCAATAATAAGGATCGTTTAGCTATATTTTAAATCATTACACCGAGGCACAGCTTGCTGACTTAGCGCTTCTCGATCAGAATTATAGATTAGCTGAGGAAGCACTTATTGTAGCACAGGAAGCTTACAATACCGCAATTGCTACAGTATTGGAAATGTAAATCAGCTGAAAGTGGCCTTGGATGGGGCTTCTGCTAAATATGATGGTTTTAGGACAAGTTATACCCGAAGCAAGAAGTCATTGAAATCCTGAATGACGTTAAATTGAGCAATTTCTTTATTGATACGACAATTTTGGAACAGATACCCGAAGCATTTGGTTGCTTGCAAATATCAATAATGAATTATTCACGGAACTAGACACACGTCTCACGGATTATATCAACTATCAAGAGACCATGTAGCCGAACAAAAAGGTAGCCAATGAGGGCCTAGATGCACTAAAGAAGCAAGAGAAAACTGATAATACGGCCCTTAAGCGCCTAAATACTGAATTAAAGAAAAAGCAAAAAGATTACAAGGCTCTTCTCGCTGAGCAGGATGCAGAGTTTAGTCCTTACTCAAAGATCTAGAACAAACCGAGGAGGAGATTCAGGAGTTTTTGGAAGGTGTACACCAAGTCGATAGTCTTAATGAGGTAGTTGCGTTAATAAATGAATTGAAGGCGGAGAAAGAAATCCTGAAAAAGTTAAAAGAACTTGCCAAGAAGGTAGACAAACTTAAAATAGAAATAGCTACTCAGGAGGTTAAGATTCAGGAAAAAAATGCCGCAATAAATCTTATCAAGAGAAAACAACACCCTTATCAGGAACAGCTTACTTATCTCGATGGTGAACTAACCAAGATTACGGATCAGCATCAAAAATCTGCAGACGGAAATTAGGAACTAGAAAATGTCGATAGCTCAGGAAGTCGATAGACCAAGATTTACAGAATATGCAAGAAACCTTGGAGGACATGCAGAAAAACGCTTGTGAACATGAAGCAGAATGAAGACAATGATGCTGAAGACCTGGAAAGGCTAGAAAAAGAAATTCTTGATCTAGAAGTTGAAATCGCAAAACTGAAGAAAGACTTGGGAGATCCCGATTCTAAAAAGGTGCGATTTGTCGCAAGCAATGAAAATGGACTTACGGATAATTATGGAGAGCCTCTGATTGATAAGGAATCTTATACTGCTCTGATTTTTTCAGTAATCAAGGATAACCAACCTGAGGCACAGCCACTTTTCCAATCCGTTTATTCTTCATTCTCTAAACCATTAGTTTACGATATTCTCTAAACTAACTTTTCTTAATCCTAAATCTTAATAAATATCATGACCAGACATATGCGACATAGAAGAATAGATATCACGGCTCGTAAACTAGTAAAATTGAATTTCTAAAAAGGCACGTGGACGATGCCAAGACAATGGTGGCTAAGGCCCAAGCCAAATACAACTCATTTGTAACCAAGGCTTCCACTTTCGCAGAGCTATACACGGAGGCAGAAACCAATAACAACTGCCGAGGGCTACTGGGACTTATTTCTCAAAGTAAAAGCTGATTTACACTCGATCAATGAAACTGTCGAAGAAGCTAATCTCGTAGCTGTTGATGCTTTTCATGATGTCAAGCAGTTAATTCTTCAATGGGAATCTGTAACGAGTGATACGCTTAAAGCCGCCGAATCCATTATGTTGGCAGCGGATTACATCAACAAGAGAAAAAGCTTCAAATCCGTTAATTTCAATGATTTAGTAAATGA
>JALQPE010001081.1:0-32508 GCA_030407315.1 Asparagopsis taxiformis | reverse complement strand
GCCATCCCTTATTTGAAAGAAGCTGAAAACCCACACATCCTCATGCTCTCCCCCCCACTAGATATGAGTGAAAAATGGTTTGCTCCTCATGCTGGATATAGCATGGCCAAATATGGCATGAGCTTAGTGGTATTAGGGCTAGCCGGTGAGCTAAAAAATCAGAACATTGCCGTCAACGCCCTTTGGCCTCGCACCACCATCGCAACAGCGGCCATTGCCAATAATTTTGGAATGGATGCTATGAAACAATGCCGCACACCTGAAATCATGGCCGATGCCGCCAAATAATTTTAACGCAGCCATCCTCTGAAACGACGGGACAATTTTTTCATTGATGATACGCTATTGGCAAAACATGGGGTCAATAATTTTGATAAATATCGGTTGATCCAACAAAAGATCTAATCCCAGATTTCTTCGTCCCCGAAAATGATAGCCCGCCAGAAAGTCTAAAAGCTCTTACAAGCGAAGAATAAATAACTAAAAAATATTTGATCTTTTGTCTAAAAACACATCAACTGTGCACAAATTCATCGAATTAAACACTAAAAACACCTAGCTTCAACAAAGCTTTCAAGGCAAGATGAACCATGTCCACTCTATATTTAACACATCCCTCATGCCTAGAGCATGAAACGGCCCAGGTCACCCTGAGCGACCAGACCGCTTGCGCGCCATAGAAAAACTCTTAAGCCATGAATTATTCAATGATCTAAAAAGAGAACAAGCCAAAAGCGGCACAATCGAGCAAATCGCGCGCGCTCACCACAAAATTTACATTGGTCTCATTTGAAAATAGCCGGCCAACAGAATGCTATGCCTTTATTGACCCAGATACATCAAGAAAAATACACCTGGGATCGCTATTAAATTTCAATTGGCGCCGCCACTTACCGCGTTAGATCAGGTGATGACAGGTAAACACAAAAACGCCTTTGTCGCCACGCGCCCACCAGGCCATCATGCAGAAGCAACAAGAGCATGCGGTTTTTTGCATTTTTAACAACATCGCGATTGCAGCCGAACAAGCAAGAAAAATCCATGGCGCTGAGCGTGTAGCCGCCATTGATTTTGATGTCCATCATGGCAATGGCACACAGATATATTTTCTGGTCAGACAAAGACTTGTTTTATGGCTCAACTCACGAAATGCCACTATTTCCAGGAACCCGTGCCTTAAATGAAACGGGTGTTGGCAACATTTTCAATGCCCCACTCTCAGCTGGTGATGGCAGTGAAAAATTCGAACAAGCCATGAAAGAGCGCATTCTCCCGGCTTTAAAGAAGTTTTTAACCTGATATTTTGTTAATTTCAGCGGGTTTGATGCTCATACCAGTGATTCCATTGGCCAATATCCACTTAAAGAAAAAGATTTTAGCTGGATTTCGGCTGAATTGCTGCTGATATAGCTGATAAACAATGTGAAGGACGTGTTGTTTCCATCCTAGAAGGCGGCTATCACCTTGAAGGATTGGCTAAATCTGTGGCGTACATATGCAGCACCTTATGAATGCGCAAAATAACGCCATAGGGTTGATAAACAACAGTACGGTAGCTTATGCGGATGCTATGTAGGCATCTGAAGCACATATAAGAAGCTTGGTTGCTCGCGGCGGTTTCTGGTGGGAAACGAAGCCGCATTAAAAAATAACAACCTGAAGCGAAAACAATAGCGCGGTTGCTTGTGGGCAAACTTAAGCGCAAACTAAGAATCTTGGTTGCTTTTTTCGGATGCTATGTGGGCATCTGAAGCAAAAAATGAAAGTAAACTAAAGCGCAAACTAAAAAAGATAAAAACTATGTCAAAAGCAGAAAATAACGCAGATATCAAAGAAATGAGCTTCGAAACAGCGCTAGCAGAGCTTGAACAAATCGTGGCCGCTTAGAACATGGCGATGTCCCCTTGGCTGAATCCATCCAAATTTATGAGCGCGGCGAAGCCTTAAGGGCTCATAGCGATAAACTTTTAGCCAAAGCGAAGCAAAAGTAGAAAAACTCACCCTTTCACCAGAGGAACCCCTAGCCAAACCTCTGCACTCGAGATAGAGTGAGAAGATTAGGGCCACCCCTAAAGCCTTATATAATTTAAAGAAAATAAACTGCTGGATTATAGTGTGAAAACCGTCTTTGCTCGATCAAATTAACACCCCACATGACATGAAATCACTAAGCGATAGTGATTTAAAATTCTAGCCGAAGAAGTTCGTGAAGAAATGATCGAAGCGGTTTCCAATCACAGGCGGTCATTTAGGTGCAGGGTTAGGTGTTGTCGAGCTAACGGTCGCTTTGCACAAAATTTTTGACACACCTACGGATAAAATCATTTGGGACGTTGGCCATCAAGCCTATCCGCACAAAATCCTAACCGGCAGAAGAGATAGAATAAGAACACTTCGCCAACCAGATGGCTTATCAGGCTTCACCAAACGGGATGAAAGCGAATATGACCCCTTTGGCGCAGCTCACTCTTCAACATCCATCTCAGCTGGTCTCGGCATGGCAGTAGCCCGCGATTTAGATGAAAAAGATCACAACGTTATTGCTGTGATCGGTGATGGTGCCATGAGCGCAGGCATGGCTTACGAAGCCATGAATAACGCTGGTGCAATGCACTCACGCCTCATTGTTATTTTAAACGATAATGACATGTCTATCGCACCACGGTTGGTGCCATGAGCGCTTATTTAGCGCGGCTTGTCTCTGGCAAAACTTCTCTCTTTTGCGCGAAACAGCAAAACAACTAGCCGCCCACTTGCCCAATTCATGCAAGACAAAGCCCGCAAAAACGGAAGAATACGCCAGAAGCTTCTGGGCAGGTGGCAGCCTCTTTGAAGACTCGGCTTTTATAGTCGGCCCGATCGATGGCCACAACCTAGATCACCTATTGCCCATCATGCAAAATGTGAGAGACACAGACAAAGGTCCTATCCTTCTTCATGTGGTCACGCAAAGGGCAAAGCTATCACCCTGCTGAAAATTCAGCTGACAAATATCACGGTGTTGGCCGCTTTAAAAATCATCACAGGTGAAAAAGAAAAAGCCAAAGCAAACGCTCCTAGTTACACAGGCACATTTGCCCATAGCCTCATCAAAGAAGCTGAAAAAGATGACAAAATCGTCGCTGTCACAGCTGCTATGCCATCGGGCACCGGCCTGGACACATTCGCCAAAACCTTCCAAGCCGCACATTTGATGTCGGCATTGCCGAACAACATGCGGTAACGTTCGCAGCTGGCCTGGCTACCCAAGGTTACAAACCATTCGCCGCCATTTATTCAACCTTTTGCAGCGCGCTTATGACCAGATTGTCCATGATGTTGCCATTCAAAACTACCCGTGCGTTTCGCAATTGATCGCGCTGGCCTCGTTGGCGCTGATGGCCCAACTCATGCAGGCAGTTTCGACGTTGCCTACCTTTCAAACCTACCAGGCTTCACAGTGATGGCTGCAGCTGATGAAGCTGAGCTCATGCATATGGTCGCAACAGCTGCCTCTATAAATGATGGCCCCTCAAGCTTCCGCTATCCACGCGGCGAAGGTGTTGGCGTAGAACTACCTGACATGGGCAAAGTCCTGGAAATCGGCAAAGGCCGCATCATTGAAGAGGGCAGCTCAGTTGCCCTGCTTAGCTTTGGCACCCGCTTAGAAGAAAGCCGTAAGGCTGCTGAAATCCTAAGCTCCTTCGGCCTTAGCACAACCATTGCTGATGCCCGCTTCGCCAAACCATTAGACGAAGCATTAATTGCAGACTTAGCTAAAAACCATGAGATTTTAATCACCATCGAAGAGGGCGCTGTCGGTGGCTTCGGCTCTCACGTTGCTCACTATCTCAGCAACAATGGGCTCCTTGATAATGGCCTTAAGTTCCGCCAACTCACATTGCCGGATATCTTCATTGATCATAACGCTCCAAAAACCCAATATGACATCGCCGAACTCAACGCCCCTCATATTGTCAAATGCGTCATGACAGTTTAGGTAAGAATTCAAAGTCGGCCAAGATTTAGCTTAGTGATAAATAACAATACAATGCTATTTTTTAAACCTTCAATGATCTTTGCACTCGCAAAAAACCATCTTTATCATGCAATTCAAGTGTTTTATCATTTATATAATAACTCTCCTGAAAAGCATTACCTACTTTTAAATAATATCCATCTTTCTTAGATAATTTATCCTCACTACTTGATCCATCATGATAATATTGTCTTGCAAAAAATTCTCCTTCCCGCTTTATAATAACAACGTGAAAGAAATCCCGTGGTTTACAACAGCACTTGCTATTTAAAACTTCCCCTCTTGAGTTGATACTTTTTCGCTCGTTGAAACGAAATCATTATGAATTTTTGCTTCAATCCTAAAAATTTAACTTCAAGCTGTGGATTATGGTGAGCAGTAGCCCAGTAAGTTTCCGCCTGTATCCCCTTTCATGTGGAAGCCAACAAAATACCTTGCAAACCCTTTTCCAGCAACTCTTCTTACAGTGTTTGAAATTGTTTCGAGATCTGTCTCCGAAATACGTTCATCTAATAAAAAATCAACTGAAACTTTATAAGGAAATAACATTCCTTCCACGGTCATGCTGATGATGCTTTTACTAAAGGACTGTTTCGTCAGCTCTTTACGAACACCACTCAATAACCTTTTACCATCAGCTGGATTAGTTAAACGATTTTTCTTAAGTTTATTAATTATTTTAAAACTTTGGGATTTATCAACTGTTGAATTCTCATTGTTATCTGAACAAGCTTTTACTGCTTTATTTATGGCTCTCTTAGATCCTCGAGCACTAAAACTAGTTGAACCAAATTGTTCACCTAAAAGAGCTAAAACAGCTGCAATCCGTCTCTTTGCATTCGCCATTCTAATAGCTGTCGAAATTCTAAATCAGCAACAGCAACAACTTTACCATCATGTATTTGCACATTGGCTTCCAAACTATCAACCTTATCTCTATCAATTCCGCAACTTGATAACTGTGCCAGCTAAATTGGCCATACTAACAATCTCATCAGAGCCTTGTTCATTTGGAAGAAACATAAGTTCTAATCTTTTTGCACCAACACATCTTACTATCAAGCCTTTATTAAACTTAGCTGTGAAAGCCCCCACAATATGGTTATCACCAAAGGGATCTTCTTTAAATTGACTGATCCATTGAGCATAAACTGGTTGAGACAAGAAAAAACAGAACAAGAAAGATAACATAAATTCTTTATACTTCATATTTAGTTCGCCATTCATGAAAAGAACAAATAATCACAAACATACTAACTAAAGAAGAAAATATAAAACAAACTTCTCTTCAAATAAGCCAAGAAGTAACAAAAAAAACTGCTTAAATACGGTCACTTAGTTAAAATAATAACTCTAAGCCAACACTCCCATTCCCTAAAACATGGTCGAGATAAATAGCGGCATCTCTAAAGTCGAAGACAAACGAAATTATAATCACCAAAGTGATCAATCCGCCCCATAGGCCATAAAGACTAAAACCTTTGAAAAACGGGCGTTCTTTTAGCATCATCAAAAAGCCTGGCATCCAGAAAAATTATATGCAATAAAGCAATAAGCCCTGACAAGGTGTAAGCCTAAAGCTGGTGCTGCGAAACAGAACAAAAGCATCATCAAAAGAAACCACCCACAAGCCACCGAGCTGCAACATGGCGCCAAACAAATAAAATACCCAGCGCAAAGCTACCAACCAAAACCAACAACCAAACTTGAAGCCACTCAGGTGCCTCATTCATTGCTTCCTCATTCCACAGCTGTAAGGCCCCATGCCCGTTTCATACGTCGCAGCAATAGCGCCAGACGCACCAAAAAGCACACTTAAAAAAACAGAAACAATTAAAACAAAATGCATATGCACTTTACGCATTAGAAAAAACCTCCAACATTTTACAAATAGAAACAATGTTAAACAGCAGATTAACGTTCAACTTATAACCGATCAATAGCAATGTTAACTTACCTATGTCTCAATCATGTCCACTCTATGAAAACAATAAATGAAATTAAACAAGATACAAAAAGAAAAACCTTGACTCAAAATCAAATATCAATAATTCATGATATATGGATAAATTGGACGCACTATCGTCATTCGCAGCCCTTGGGCAAGAGACAAGATTAGATGTTTTAAGGCTTTTAATCAAAGCTGGCGAACAAGGCATGTCTGCTGGCGAAATCGGCGACCATCTCGGCATCAAACAAAACACCATGTCAGCTAATTTGGCGGTGTTAGCGCGCACCAACTTAGTAACCAACAAACGTGAAGGACGGTCCATTAGGTACTATGCAAATTTCGCAGGCATCCGTGAACTCATCGGCTTCCTTATGGAAGATTGCTGCGGCGGAAACCCTGAAATTTGTAATCCACTTTTGGAACAACTGAAATGTCCTTAAAGAAATAGTTTTATGGCAAAGATAAATAATTGTCATGTCAGATAGTTAAGATCAGCACGGTTGTTTTAGCCGGTTTCGAGAAGAAAATCTAAGAGATCACTAAAACATCGCAACCTAAAGAACAAAATAGCACGCACGGTTGCTTCTTGCGGATGCTCTGTGGGCATCTGAAGCAAAGAAATGGCAACCGAAGGAGCATCAAAAAGCGACGGTTGCTTGTGGGCAACCGAAGGAGCATTAAAAAGAGTAAGGGGCCAAACGCCATGTATACAAATCTACAAAAATATTGCGCTGAGCTCATTGGCACAGCTTTCCTTCTTGCAACAGTCGTTGGCTCTGGCATCATGGCAGAAAATTTAGCCGGAGGTAATATCGCCATTGCCCTCCTTGGCAACACAATCCCAACCGGTGCAATTTGGTTGTTTTAATCACAATGCTTGGTCCTATTTCAGGCGCCCATTTTAATCCAGCTGTCACAATGATCTTGCTCTTAAAAAAGAGATTTCAATGAACGATAGCGCTATTTACATCATCGTTCAAATCATAGGTGGTATCCTAGGTGTATGGGTAGCTCACCTCATGTTCGATATTGATCTTCTTCAATTTTCTGAAAAAGCTCGCACGGGACACGCTCAATGGTTTGCTGAAATAGTCGCCACCTTTGGCCTTGTTTTTCACCATTCTAGCAACGCTGAAAAGTGCTGCTCATGCGGTTCCTGTGGCTGTTGGTCTCTACATCACAGCAGCTTATTGGTTCACCGCCTCAACATCTTTTGCAAACCTGCCGTTACCATCGCAAGAGGGTTTTCAAACACATTTGCAGGCATCAACCAGAGCATATTATAGGCTTCATTATCGCCCAATTAATAGGTGCTGTGCTAGCGCTTGCCGTTTGTTCATTTCTCTTATCAGCTAAAGAAAAAACAGCGTAATACTGCGCAAATTGACGGTCCGCACATTTTCGGGCACAATTGAACTTATCAAAGCGTACAACCAGACAAATTCTATGGTCAGGAAGTGTGAACATGATAAGACATCAAAAGTGCCCGAAAAAACAAATTTGCAAGATATTTTCATTGCAAAATTTATGGCTTGCCCTTTTGCTAAGCCCATTAGTACTTTTCATATCTCTCATACAACCGGCAAACGCAAAAACAACAAGTGTTGTAACGTTTAAACAGTGAGTACGGCCTTATCCTCATTGACAGCAATCGCTCAAGAGCCGCTTTTGATCTGTTTGAAAGTTTAAACGTTCCCATAAAAAATGGCTTCTTCTATCAAACAAAAATTTTCGCACCAAAGATAAAACCTTCCGCATTGCTTGCACCGCATATGGAGCCAGCCATGTTTGTGCCGTCATTGTTTATCCAAGTAAATTTGCCAGCCTGAATTTTGATACGGATGAAATTCGCTTAAATCTCCCCGCTGAATATGCCCGTAAATATGAAGGCACATTCCCAAAAGGAAAAAACAGTTTTAAACTACAAACTGAGGATAAACGCCTACTGATTAATTGGTCTAAAGACGGCTTACACATCAAAAATTCCGCTTTAAAGGCGATCACCAAAGACCAAAAACCAAAAGAAACAACCTTTAATCAAACCTCCGCATATAGAGCTATAAGCCCAACTTCTCTTATTGGCAAAATTCTCATTTCGTTAAATCTTCCCTCCTTTAAGCTACCAATAATCTTAAGAGACTAACGTAACGCCCCAAAAACTTCAAACTTTTTGCCCCTTGAAACAGCGTCTTTTTTATGCAAAATACAATAAAAAGAAAATTATGCATAATTTTGCAAAAATAAACATAAATGCGCAAAACATAGATGGTTGTTAAAAAAAGACAATCGATGGGACACAAAAATCATGCTCAAATTCTTAAAAATAGCCTCGGCGCTCTCTTTCTTATTGCTAGCACTACCTGGCAGCCTTTCAGCTGAAGAAAAATCAATTATTTACAATCAACAACCTCGACCGAAAATTCAGGATTGTTAAACCATCTCATTCCAATTTTTAAGAAAGACACAGGCATTAGAATTCATGTTGTTGCTGTGGGAACTGGCCAAGCTTAAAGAACGCAAGCAATGGTGATGGTGATGTTTTGCTCGTCCATGCCAAATCTGCAGAAGAAAAATTTGTTAAAGATGGCTATGGCGTTGAACGTTTCGACGTGATGTTTAACGATTTTGTGATTCTCGGCCCCAAACAGATCCTGCCAAAATCAAAGGCATTAAAGATGTCGCCAAAGGCCTCTCCCAAATTGCGGAAAAGCAAGCTCTTTTATTTCCAGAGGGGATGATAGCGGCACTCATAAAAAGAACTTAAATTATGGAAAGCAGCCACTGTTAAATTAGACAATAAACCACGCTGGTATCGAGAATCTGGCTCAGGCATGGGGGCAACACTCAATATCGCTGCTGGAATGGGTGGTTATGTAATGTCAGATAGAGCCACCTGGATCGCCTTTAAAAATAAAGCCAATCTTGAAATACTCATTGAAGGTGACAAAAGACTATTTAACCAATATGGCGTAATCCTAGTTAATCCAGCCAAACATAAAAACGTAAAAGCCAAAACTCGGCCAAAAATTCATTGATTGGCTAACAGGCCCTAATGGGCAAGCAGCCATTAAAACTTTCAAAATAAACGGAAAACAACTCTTTTTCCCAAATGCGGAACAAGCATCAGTTAAAAAAGCAAGTTAAGTAAGAAAAGGTCTTTTTATAGATATAATATCCCCTCATCAAATCAGGAGATATTGTATCATTCACCATTATAGCGAACAGTCCAAATTTCAGAAATATCATACCCGCTAAGCTCGGCAGCTTTTTCTGTAAATTTGTCTTGTCTCGTAAAATCAATCAAAGTCTGAAATGACGCATCAAACCACCCCTTTCGGCACACCAAAAGGTCATATCGTTCATTTATAACGGGTATAAAATCAAGATTAAGTTGGTTAGCATAGCTTTTTAAACCAAATGCAACATCTGCCTTACCTTCAGCAACTTGCAATGCACAATCCAACTCAGATCGCTGCTCAACTGTGAATTTACAGCTCTTTAAGAAAAATCTTCTTTATCTGCCAAAGATTGTAATAAGAGAGGACGCCCAGCGCCAGTTTGCCGCCCAGCAATTGGTTTCTTTCTCAAATCTTCAAAATTGTGAATATTCTTAGGGTTTGATTTTTCAACAATAAATCCCGCTCACGCCAGGCCCACTCAACCAAAACGGCACGACGAAACTCTATTTCCTCAGCAACAATATGTTCATTCAAACATTGTCTTGCGACGAATAAATATGCATGCCCGTGCTAAGAGCTGTACCTTCTTTAAAACGATCAAGCCCATCAACACTGCTGTCAAACAAAGAGGCAAGGTCTGAGCGTGACTCTCTAAGCGCCCATTCTAATAAAGGATCATGACTACCAACAACAACATTGCTGCGCTCTTTGCGCCGCAATGCTGAAAATCCAGAACCATTCTCAACCAACCATTGATCTATAGCTTTACGCGGGAAAAGTAACTTTCCAGTAGCTCGGCTACAAGGCACTTCACCTGATGATGCAAGATCATAAACACGGCGCTCTTTAATCCGTAATAAATCAGCCAGCTCTTTCGTAGTTAAAAATTCTATAGATTGATATCTCATAAACCGCCTGAATTCTTCAAAGTCTAGCTAAGGGGAAACCCTTTAAATAACGAAATAAAAATAATTTTCCTAAATTTGAACCTTTTTATCAAGCCGCACGACAAACTTAGTACGAAACAAAATGAGTGACCCAAATTTAAGTAAACATTGTATATTAGGAGATTATATCATCATGCCCCTTAACTCAATCATCTCAAAAACTGTTCCCCTATCCATTTTTTATGGGGCTTTTAGCCATTTCGACAGTGAGTTTTACCTCTGTAAACAGTGCAAATGCTGCCACTTTTGTAAAAAACCCACGCTTTCATATGGAATGTATTATTTCAAAAAATCAAAAGCCAAACATCAGCGATTGGTCGTTGGGAGAAAAAAACAGCAATCAAGTACGGTATCGGCTTAAGCTTTTGGAATAATGCAAAAAAACGCAGCAATGTTTGTCAAAAACAAGCGAACAACACCTGGCGCTGTCTTGCCATCGGCACACCTTGCCAAACAAAGACAGTTTGTAAGCCTAAATTGAAAAAACATGGCATGTATTACTTTGATAAACAAAAGCCAAAGCTCAGCCAAAGGTCGCTGGGAAAAACAAGCAGCTATTAATTATGGTGTAAAATATAGCTTCTGGAACAATGCAAAAGTGAGAAAGTTTAAGTGTAAAAAACAACCAAACAACACATGGCGCTGCCTAGCAATCGCGAAACCTTGTCACTAAGCAAACCTCTAAAAAAGAGTTTTACAACCAAAATAAGAAACCTAAAAAAAGAGCGAAGTTAAAAACTTCGCTCTTTTTACTCACTTCCCCAAATGATCAACAGTGTGATCAAATCTCTTAAGCTTGCGCTTGTTTCTTTTCCGTCTTTGGCGCTCTTTATTTTCTTTTTTAAGCTGGCGTTGCCGCTCAGCAGCAATCGTCGCTTCGTCCCCTAAATGAGCAAGTCCTTTTTCAGCAGCTAGTACCATTTGTTTTTGCCGCTCGCGAGCCCGTTCACGCTCAGCATCTGTTTTCGTATCGCACAATAAGCACATTGCACACCAAGCTCATATAATGGATGAGCGCGATCTTCCACACTCAGCGGTTGCCGGCAGGCATGACAAAGTAAATAATCTTGCGGCACAAGATCATGCCCTACTGCAACCCGCTCATCAAAGACAAAACAGCCCCCTTCCCAAAGGCTGTCTTCTTCAGGTTGCTCTTCTAAGTACCGTAAAATTCCACCCTTTAAATGATAAACCTGCTCAAACCCATGCGCCATCATATAGCTAGAGGCTTTTTCGCAGCGAATCCCACCAGTGCAAAACATGGCAACTTTTTTATCCTTTTCAGGATCAAGATTTCTGAAACCCAATCTTTAAACTCAGTAAAGCTCTTCGTTTTCGGATCTACCGCCCCTTTAAAAGTGCCAATATCAACTTCATAATCATTGCGTGTATCAATCACCACCATTTCAGGGTCTGAGATAATTTCATTCCACTCAGCCGGGTCAAGATAGGTACCAACCTGGTTGTTAGGGTTGGCCTCAGGCGCGCGCAGGGTCACAATCTCTTTTTTTAACTTCACTTTCATGCGCAAAAACGGCGGCTTATTGCTGTGTGAATATTTCACATCAAGCCCTGCCAAACGGTTTTAAAAATATTTCCCGTTTTAAAATAAGCGATCAGTTCATCAATCGCTTCAGTGGAACCTGCGACCGTGCCATTAATTCCTTCATTGGCAAGCAAAAGAGTGCCCTTAATTCCGCGCGCCTCACAAAACTCGGTAATAGGCGCTCTAAGGGCCTCAAAATCATCTAAAGTCACAAAATGATAAAGTGCAGCAACTTTAAAATCTGAAATTTGATTATCTGAAATCTGATGATCCGAAATAGAGTGTTCATCTGCCATGGCAGCCAAAACTTTCAAAAAATATAGGTTTGAAAAGTCGCGTCTAAACCAAGTCCTTAAATCTAAAAACAGCGGTTAACGCATCCAATAAGGGCTAAACCCTCTTTAAAAGAAACAAGCCCAAATAAAAATTTAAAGCCTGTTTTGACAAGCCGTCATATAACTGTCAAGCCCAGAGCCAACATTGATATAAATCAAGACCATATGAACAAAGCACTGATACCAATCTAAAGGTAAAACTATAAAACTGTGTGGAATTCACAATAGTTTGAGAAAAGTTGAAAACGTGACGATTTCACACTTGTCGAAGGCCATAAATTGGGTATTTTAAAGGCATGCTAACAAAGAATAAATAAAAACAGCCAAAACATTAAAAATTGGCTCACATTATTCGCTTCTGATGGTTCTAATTCTACAATTAGCCTTCACGAGCATTCTTTGTGCTACAAGCAGTTATGCAGCAAATGCTATTACCCTATGTACGGCCCTTGGCTTAAAAACCATCACTTTAGATGAAAATGGCGAACCGGTTGAGCAACAAGGCCACGAAGCCTTTAATCAAGCCTGTTTTCATTGTGCAAGCAGCTGTTCAATGACAGCCCTTGCCCCTCAATCTGAAGAGGTAGTCTTTACTGGCCTAAATCAAACTTACCGGCCCTCTGTCACAGAAGTTCTAAAATCAAAACTCCTTGCCCAAGGGCCGCCTCCGCGTGGCCCTCCAGCTCACGCATAAAATCTCTTTTTTTCCTGATAATCAACTGAGCTAAAAAACGTCTTCAGCCTCAAAGGGCTGTTTGGCGTTTTGCGAGCTCTTTTCGTAGTTTTACATTCATAGTTTTACAATGGAGTTTTTATGTTTTTTCATTTTAAAAGTACCACAAGTGCGCTCGCACTAGCGCTAGTCGCAACATTAAGTCTCTCAGCCCCTCTAAAAGCTGATGACAATCACGATGCTAATGGCAAAAAAATACACCGCGCTGATGGCCATGCCCCAATCGGTGTCATGGGCGATCACCTCCATAAAAAAGGTGAATTCATGATGTCATACCGCTTCATGACAATGGGCATGAAAGGCAACCAGCAAGGTAAAGACAACATCTCACCAGAAACCATCGCAACAACAATTCCAAACCGCTTCTTTGGCACACCAGGTCAACCACCAACCTTGCGCGTTGTTCCAACTGAAATGACCATGGACATGCACATGATCGGCGCTATGTTCGCTCCATCTGATAATCTCACACTCATGGCAATGCTATCAGTGATTGATAAAGAAATGGAACACATCACCTTTCAAGGTGGTGCGGGAACAAATATTTTAGGAAAATTCAAAACACGAACACGCGGTATCGGTGACCTGAACTTAAGTGGTCTTTATGGCCTTTATGATGACGGCACAACAAAAATCCACTTCAATGGCGGCCTCAGCGTCCCTACAGGAAGCATTACACGTCGTGACAATGTGCTAACCCCAATGGGCGGCACACCAAATCTACGCCTGCCATACCCAATGCAACTTGGCACAGGCACATGGGATCTACTACCCGGCCTTACCATTCAAAGCCGCATGGGCGATTTCTCTTACGGCGCGCAATATAAAGCCCGCTTTCATTTAGGTGATAATGACGAAGGTTACAGCTTTGGTGATAAACACATGTTAACCGGCTGGGTTGCATATCAATGGGCCCCATGGATTTCAACATCTCTGCGCTTAACAGGCGTTACTCAAGAAGAAATCGATGGCATCGATCCAAATATCGTAGCACCAGTTCAAACTGCAAACCCAGATAATTCAGGTGGAGACCGTCTAGACCTGGCCCTTGGCATCAACTTGATGGCACAATCTGGCCGCTTTGAAGGTCACCGTCTAGCCATTGAGTTTGGCGCGCCAATTTACCAAGACTTAAACGGCGTCCAACTTGAAACAGACTACACAGTCACAGTTGGTTGGCAAAAAGCATTTTAAATTTTAAAGTAACTAAAAATTTATCGCATGCCTCAAAAAATGCCCATATTGAAAAATATAATCCCTTTCAATGTGGGCCTTTTGCCTTTTCCAAAGATAAAATTTTTACGAAAGATCAAAAATGAAAGTTTTATTTTCTTCTCTTTTTTGCTGTTTTAATCTTATCGAGTTCACATGCTTTCGCTTGTGAAATGGTAAAACAACAGACAAAACACTTTCATCAGTCACGTGTGGGGCAAACCAAATTATGGCCCAAATGGCGCTGCTTATTTCATTTTGAAAAACAAAGGCAAAAAGACACGTCACCTCATCGCTGCCAGTTCACCTCTTTCAGATAAAGTTGAACTTCACACACACATCAAAGAAGAGGGCGTGATGAAAATGAGAAAAATGAAAGACGGCATCATTGTAAAACCAGGCGAAACTCTTCATTCAAACCAGCTGGCAATCATGTCATGCTTTTAAGTATGAAAGAAAAACTAAAGCCAGGCTCTTCATATGACATTGAATTGCAGTTCAAGGACGGCTCAAAAGAAACCCTTAAAGTCGCTGTGAAAGACAAAGAAACAAAAGGCTCTCATGCCGATGACAAGCGCGGCTCACACGCAGACGATAAACGCGGTTCTCACACAGATGAAAAACGTGGCTCGAACGCTGACGAAAAGAAATGAAAAAATCTGAAACGCGTGGTAGCGACGCCGAAGAAAAACGCGGCAGCCACTAATCTAATTAGTTCTTTTTATTGATTTATATAAGGCTCAGTCTTCCCAAAAAGACTGAGCCTTTTGCTTTAAATAGTCAGAAAACGAAAACGTAGGAGTTCACTGAACCGTCAACCTCTAGTGACGTGTAGTGCAGTTGCTTGCAACGGTTACCTTGTAGCAACTGAAGGAGTACTTAAAAAGTGAGCATCTTAAGCACAAAGAAAGCAATCTTAACCGCCACTAAAAAAACCCACTTTACGAAGAAGGAGTGACGCCATTTCGGCGTCAGGACATGGCGAAGCCCGGCACCTCGTAGGGCCTGCTGCTTTAGTAGCAGAATAGCCCGTGAGAGAAATAAACTGCAGTTGGCATTCAACACCAAATAGTTCAACGAACAAAATTTTAAATTATGAAAATCTGCGAGCGAAAAACGTAGGCCGAAGGCCGTCGGCGCCTAGCCCTCGAAACTTGTCTTTAATAACAAACGCAAAGTTTTATACACGAAGAAGGAGCTCAGCCCACTTCGAGCTAAGGGACATGGCGAAGCACCAGCGAAGCCCGGGCGAGCCCGCCCTCGGAGGGCCTGCTGCCTTTAGCAGCAGAATAGCCCGTGAGAGAAATAAACTGCAGTTGGCATTCAGCACCAAATAACTCAAAGAACCAAATTTTAAATTATGAAAAATCTGCAAGCGAAAAACGTAGGTCGAAGGCCGTCGGCGCCTAGCGCCGCGCAACGCAGGGCGAGCACGTTAGTGCTCATCGCCCCGTGAGGCAAAAAGAGTCTTAACCAACCGCTTGCTTAGATTCAAAATCCACACAAAGGCTTTCAATCAGCTCAGGACCGCGGCCAGAGGCAAAGCGGGCGATTTGATCATTTTCCCGCGCAGCTTTGCGCAGTTCAAAATCTGCCCCGCAGTAAGGTGGTTAGAAAAGGCGAGGGCCTTACGGCAAAAACCAATCACCTTGAAACTATCAGTCGGGCTTTCATAGCTCACAAGACGGCGTACAAAAAGGTTCGTCAAGCGAGGGCCCCATTGTGGCAGTTTCATCAAAGCGTCAATCACTTCAAGCGCAACGTCCTTGTCAGACATACCCTCTTTGCGCTCAACCGCTTGCATGGCCCCAATAAGCCCAAGCGGTGCTTTTCCGCTCATCACACTCACAACCGGCTTGCCAGCACCCAGCGCAAAACCAACTTCCTGGTTGCAAGTCACACTTTCAAGCGAATGATCAGTAACTAAACTGAGCAATCCATCCATACCTTCAAGCTCAGTGACAATCTCAACAAGCCACTCGGTATTGGCTGCAATATCTTCCCCTGCCACAAAACACTCAATGCCGCCATAAGCAAATTGCTCTTTAAGGCCGAGCGCGTCTTCTTCTTGTTCAACAGAATGGCTAATGAAAAGTTTGAAAGTCTCCTCATCGCTTGGCAGACCATATTTCTCATCCAAAGTGCTGCCAACGAGATATTGAGACTTAAGCGCCGCATTCAAAGCAGCAAGTTGATGCTGAGAGGCCTCTGCCAAACGTTTAGGGAGATAGATGTCATGAAAGGAGCCAACTTTTAAAACTTGCGGCAAACCATATTTATCCATCAATGAGACAATATGAGAGAGCTTCAGCCGCTTTAAAGCGAGCTTGA
This sequence comes from Asparagopsis taxiformis, assembly GCA_030407315.1. NCBI lineage: Eukaryota > Rhodophyta > Florideophyceae > Bonnemaisoniales > Bonnemaisoniaceae > Asparagopsis > Asparagopsis taxiformis. The sequence continues at coordinate 16,256 of JALQPE010001081.1, read as the reverse complement.
TCTCAGCAATGGTCTGTTCTTTGTTAAACCCGTCCATGAAAAGCCCCCGCTTTTTTCTATGGCTTTTAAAAAATCTGTTTTCAATGGCGCTTCAAGTTGCCTTCTCTATGCTTCAGCATGCCCACTAGGCATCCGCAAGAAACAATCGCGCTATTCAAAAACCGAATCACACACAAGAATCGTACCCGAAAAACCCTTAACAAAAACTATTTTTAGCGGGGTCTACGACGTTAAACAGCGGTTTTCCATAACAAATCCCTCAGTACTCTGAACTCCCTCTTTATACAAGCCCCCCTCCACCGTCATCCCGGGCCCCGCCCCGGGATCCATCTTTCCTTTTTCTGCCATCTGATAAGAGGGAGCTGATCTATCGCCTCGACTGTTAGCTGCTAGACATGCGAACTAGCCCCCCGCGTGCCGCTCATGGATCCCGGATCAAGTCGGGATGACATCGAGCAGGTAACAGAGGGTGTGCAAAAAATGTAAATCCCGATCAAAACACTTGCCCAAACACTAACCTTTTAGTTAAGCTCAACTATCTCTCAACTCATCGTCTCCAAAGGATCACCCATGAACAGAGAAGAAACCCTCGCCCTCTACGAACAAGGCGTCGAAGCCTGGAACAAATGGGCCGATGAGATGCTTGAGGAGAGGAAAAGGTTAAAAGAAGCTGGGGGTGGAAAGTTAACACAGATGGTGAACCTGAAAATCATATAACAAAAGATTGGTTCAACAAGCGAGAGCTAACTTTTCAACTATAGATAACCCTCACACATTTGAGGCAAGTGTTAACTGCGATAAATTTATTTTTCCATCAACAACTTGTTTCGATAAAGCTTCTTTGAATTCTCCAGCTCAATTCGTCGAAACTACATTTTACGGTTTTGTCAGCTTCAACCAATGCCACATTCAGAGAAACTGCCTGGTTTCGCAAAGCTACTTTTAAAAAACGCTCCAATTTCATCAGTGTCGTTTTTTGCAACAAAGCTACTTTTTCAGAAAGCATTTTCAAACGAAGCATTTCTTTTTATAGCTGCATATTTGAAAAATACGCCGGTTTCCAAAAGGTAAATTTTAAAGACCATACAACATTTAGTGAAACCACATTTAAAGGTTCCACTCAATTCAACGGATCAAGTTTTAATGACTATGCTGGCTTCTATCATTGCACATTTTATCAAGCTTCCCGTTTTGACAATATCAAATTTAAGGGCAACCTTGATTTCAACAGTTCAAAGTTTAATCATGCGATTAGTTTCTCAAATTCGCAATTCCAAGGACATACTTCTTTTAGATTTATCCAGGCCATGAACAAAATCGAATTGAAAACTCTAATTTTAAAAATAAAACATTTTTTTCAAATTCTTCAATAGATGGACAGATTAATTTCTCAAATTCTGAATTTGAACAATCTACCAATTTTCAAAAGTTATTTTCTACAAATTAGCTATGTTCAATGCCATCCGGGCAGAAAGTGCATTTACTTTAGAAGGCACGCATTTTAGGAAAGAGCCTCCTGATTTCATTCAAGCCCATTTCAAAGAAGCACCACGTCTTGACAATATAAAGTTTGAAACTGATGTCTCACCAGGTAGCTTCCTAAACTCAATCACCACCCACATTGACCTAGACATCAAAGCCCGCTACCAAGCCCTCAAACGCCTCGCCATCCAAGGTCACGATCATGAAAACGAACAACGCTTCTGGGCTGGCGAACTCCGCTCTGATCGGTCGCTTAGAACCGAAGATGGAGGATGGAACTTCCGTCCACTCGTCTCTGCTTTCTGGTGGGGAAATATCGCCTATGGGTGTTTCTCAGACTATGGCCGCTCTATCGTCCGGCCACTTCTTTCACTCTTCATTTTACTCTGCATCATGACAAACATTCACCTGCTTGCTCATCACAGCCTAAACAAAGAACCAATCTCAACCTCAAGAACCAAAACCCACATCATTCAACAATCAAACCTGAAAGATTGTGATATAAGATCCTCAGCCTTTCGAGTGGCCGCGAAAAACGGTGCCATCGGCCTCTGCAAACCCAGCCAAACGCAGCACATTTGTAAGAGACTACACCTGCCTCTATGGCACATACAACGACAACGTAACTCCCAAAATCCCAAATTCTATTTTCTGGATAGAGCTATTCCACACACTGTTTTCAGCTATTTTAATCTTCCTAACCCTGCTCGGCATTCGTAATAACTTCAAACTGAAATAGGGATAATTGACAAATAGAAAACCACATCACGCCTTAAATTCCATGGTTTAAAAAAGCATATCTATGCGCTCTATCAAGGCACAAAGTGCCGCTCCTCGGTAAACCCTTGACAGAGCACATAGATATGCAAAAGAGCAACCATAGAATTCAAGCTCACTCTGCATGTACCATCCAGCGCATAAAAAAGGCCAGCTCAATGCCAGCCTTCCTCAAATCTAAATATACGAAGAACAAAAAATCCTCAACCTGCCTCAACTCCAGCCCCTCAACACGAAGAAGGTAACGAGCAAAGCGAGTGAACATGGCGAAGCGCCAGCGCAGCCCGGCGCCTAGCGCGCACAGCGTAGGGGCCCATCGCCTTTGGCGATGGAATAGCCCCGTGAGTTTAAGAAGTCAAGATTCGTCTTGCAATCACTTGTGCTTGAATTTCAGCAGCACCTTCAAAGATGTTCAAAATCCGCGCATCACAAAGAACACGAGACACGGGTATTCAAGAGCAAAACCGTTACCACCGTGAATTTGCAGCGCGTTGTCAGCTGAACTCCAGGCAACTCGGGCACCAAGGAGTTTCGCCATACCCGCTTCCACGTCACAGCGCTTCTCTTCATCTTTCTGGCGCGCAGAGAAATAAGTCAACTGACGCGCGATCATAATTTCAACAGCCATCATCACAAGCTTATTGTAAACCCGTGGGAAGTTGACAATTGATTGACCAAATTGAATGCGCTCATCGGCATAGCGAAGACCAAGCTCAAGCGCACATTGCGCCACCAATGGCACGCGCAGCTGTTGAATACGAGCCGCTTCAAACGTTCCATCAATTGCTTAAAGCCCTGGCCTTCTTCAGAGCCAAGTAGGTTTTCTTTTGGCACTTCAAATCCATCGAAAGAAATTTCATATTCCTTCATGCCGCGATAGCCAAGCACTTCGATTTCGCCACCATCCATACCAGGTGTTGGGAACGGATCTTCGTCACTACCGCGTTGCTTTTCAGCCAATAGCATTGAAAGCCCGCGATACCCCTTTTCATCTGGTTTTGTGCGCACAAGAAGCGTCATCAAGTCAGCGCGAACCGGGTGCGTAATCCATGTCTTCTGACCAGTGACCACATATTTGTCGCCCTCGAGGGACACCGCGTGTTTTAAGTGAGGCCAGGTCAGAACCTGTGTTTGGCTCAGTGAAAACGGCTGTAGGCAAAATCTCACCAGCAGAAATTTTTGGAAGCCAATGTTCTTTTGTTCCTGTGTACCACCGCAAAGAATAAGTTCCGCTGCAATTTCAGAACGGGTACCAAGTGAGCCAACGCCTATATAACCGCGTGATAATTCTTCAGAAACCACAACCATGGATTCTTTACCAAGTCCAAGGCCACCAAACTCTTCAGGAATGGTCAGGCCAAACACACCAAGCTCAGCCATCTTTTCCAAGATTTCCATTGGCACATAGGCATTGTCCAAATGCCATTCATGTGCATGCGGCACAACTTCAGCTTCAGCAAAACGGCGCATTTCTTCGCGCATGCTTCATATGTTTCATCAAGACCAGTATCACCAAAGGTAGCGCTACCTTCCGTCTTCATCATTAAATCGATAACGGTCTTACGAGCTTGAGGATTGTTGCCAGAGTTCATAAGTAGCTGAACAGACGCATATTAAATCCAGCGAGATCTTCAGAAGTTAAACCAAGATCATTCGGGCGAATAATCTCTGTTTGGCTCATTGGAATGCCACCAAGTATTTGCGTAAGATATTCAAAACCAATTTGAACAATCAGAGTTTCGAGCTCACCAAGGCGGTCTTCCTCTTTCATGCGAACAGCATAATCTTGCAGCTGTTTCAAACTTTCAGAGTAAGTCGCAACCAAGAAAGGCCATGACCTTCATGTTGCGCCATGTCAAACTTTGCAGCATCAATCTTACCAGCATCACCCACAACTTGAGCTAGCACATTAGCCTTTGCTTTTGTTGTCAGCTCTTCAGCCAAAGTCACACCTGCTTCAAGGTGATCCAATAAGTTAGGAATTAAGCCATTTTCAGCCATCGGCGCACTATCAACCGCAAGGTTCATAAATCTCTCCAAATTGAGTTTGAAATTAAATAGGGAAAGCCCTTAAAAGCCAGCATTGCGGCAAGGAAAACCACCCATAAGTAATAATACGCACATTTATACAGTGAGGCAGAGGTAACTTGCAACAAGCCAATCCAAAAAATACTACGCAAAAAGGCCAATTTCGGATCAATTAGCCTGTAAAAAGGTGTAAAATTTTAATTTTAAGGCGGTTTTGGCAATTTTTGAGGTAAAAATGCAAGGAAAAAGAGGGAAATCCTCCCATCGCCCTACTCTTTATCAACAAATGAACGTCCCAAACTTTCAGCAAATTTCTTTGCTTTCGCAGTAAACCCCGATAGTTGAGCTGGTTTTCTTTGTTCTAAATGCTCTTCAATAGGAGGTAAGTTCTCATCTTTGTAAGGCTCAGGCTTTTGCCCACGATAGCTCATTTCAGGACTATGCGGTGTTTTTGGATAAGCAGATGCAGCTTTAGCTGCTTCTGGAGGGAGAGGCGGCAGTCATTCATAAGAGGGCTCTTATTCGAATTCTGCTGAGGTTCAAAAGGAACACCATTTTCCATTAATTGCTGTGTATCCATATATGCTTGTCCATTGGAATATCAGACCTATTCATTGCTTTTTCAGCGTCTGCTCGTCTTTTTGCAGCAATAATGCGCTGTGTATCGGCATAAGCTTGCCCCTCGCTTACTGGAGATGGCATATCTGTAAATGGAGGAGGTGTAGGACCATCAATTGGCTGGTCAATTGGACCTCTGTTAGAAAGAGAAGCACCATCCCCTTTCATTGTGAGGCTCAACCTCCCTTCGAGGAGGTATAGCATGTGGGGGTAGACCATGTGGGGTAGACCATGTGGAGGTCGCCCCTGTTGCAAGGCTTGCGCGGAAACGGAGGCAAAGACCGTTGCTTATCTTGCTCCTCGACATTCACTGGAGGTAGCCCACTCTCAATGCGCTGATCTTGAAACTGAACCTGATGATCACCAGAAATGACGGCGGCACTTTTATTCCGCTAGTAATAGGAGGGGCTGGCGGTTGCGGCATCCCTGAAGGTGGCACCATCGGATCTCTCATATCAGCCATATTAATCTGAGGTGCATGAGGCGGCACAGGCGGCAAACTAATTGATCGGTCTTGTTGGCTTAATTCATCAAGCCTCTCACTTTGAGCGGGTATTCGAGAGGAAAGCTCTGTCTCATTCTTCTCTAACTCTTGGCCATCACTGTCTTTAATCTCTACATCACTGTTTCCTGGCTCTTCATTAGAAATGTCTACCTGTTCATTCTGAGCTTTATTGGCAAGATATTGCCCTAAGGTTTGACCATTGTTATTTGGTCTTTTATTTCAGAAACTTTGTCAGAAACAGTTTCATTGGCTCCTAAAGCAACACCAACCATTTCTGGAACGGGCGGCAAATGAGAAGTTGGTATGATGCGTCAACATGGTGAGTATGCCTTTCAATATGCTGATCGACTTCCTCAACACTCTCAGCTTTAGAAAAAGCAAGATCTGGCTGAACCGAAGTTCTAGGCACAGAAATATCATCCATATATTCGGCTTGATTTAAAGGAGAGGTTTCTGCGCGAATTTCTTCAACAGAATTTTGAAGATCTTCTTCTCTTAAAGGCAAATTTGCTTGTGGAGGTGTTGGACCTCTGGCACCTGCCCTTTTCTAAATTCAGCGCTAAATCCCTGCCTAAATCTCCGGCTGGATTACCGGCATATTCAGGTGATGCATGATAATCTCCTTGAAGTCCTCGCGTTTGGGCTTCAAAAGCCCCAAACTCTGACCAATAAATTTCTGTCCTTGAAGAGAATTATCACCTGAAGGAACTTCTAAAAAACCCGGTTGACGAGCATCATTTATAGGAACGCCCTGCTGCGGAAAGTCTCTCATTCCATCTAAATGAGATTTCGCGCATGCTCTGAAAGTTGATCCACACTGTAAGAGTAAGCCTCATCATCAATCGAAGACCTATTTACAAATTCCTGTGCAGTGGAATAGTCAGCATCTTGTTGTAAATGCTTATGTGGTTCTTGGGCTCAGTATAAAATTTATCCTGAGGAGTAGAGAAAGGGCTACGTTGTTCTGCAAATTGTTCATGCTCTGGTTGGCTTGTAAATTGAGCGTCTCTAACATCTTCCGGCTGAAAAGCCCTTTGATGAAATTGCTCCTGATTTACTGGTTCCTGATGCACCCCTCCTGATAAACCGGCCTTTGATTAACTGGCCCCTGATTAACTGGCCCTTGATGAAACTCTCTTTGAGTAAAAGAAGGTCAGAAGTGCTAAAATGTTGAGCATCTTGCTCTGTCTCGAAATCATCTTCAACGACAGGTGGAACATAATCTTTCCCCATTGACACTTCTTCATGCCAAATCGGTCCATCACCCAAATCGTCACTAGAACCTATATTAGGCGCCTCTTCTTCATCATCGTCATTTGAAGAGTAAACATCTAAAATTTCGTTTTGCCCATCTTCATGAGTTAAAACTTCAATAACAGGAGAGGACAGAGCTTCATCTTCTATTTCAGCATCTTGATAATCAACAAACTTTGCCTGAGTTTCAGAAACAATATCAACATCAGATACAGGCTCAATATCAGCTTGACGAACCATCTGCGCTTAAGTGCAGCAAGCTCAGCTTCTAGCGCCTGCTTTTTTAGCCAAAAGAACATCTGTAAACTCTGCGTCTTCTGACAAACCTTCACCCAGTTGCTCAGCTTCTGTTAACTCAACCTCATCACTTACCTCATCCAGCAAAAACATCTTGATCCAACAGTGCTTCAGTAACGTCCTCTTCTCCGCTCTCTGAGAGAGTGATATTTTCTAAAGTCTCAGCTTCATCGCTTACATCTTCAGCAACAGAAGTATCACTGAAATCTGCGTCGTTGCATCCTGTCCTTCAATAACTGATAACCGTTCAGTTAAAGAGCTAACAAGAGGTTCAGTACCAGCTTCATCTAAAGAGGTAATGTCAACTTCAGGATGAATAGAATAAGATCTATTCAAAGCAAGACGATCAAAGAACTCTTCTTCATAATCTAGCTGCGCTTGATGAGCATAACGAGTTAAAACATCTTGAGATAAGAGAGCTGCCTGCTCAATCCAATTTTCACGAGAAACACGGCACGGATCAGATTCTTCTGACAAACGCAGCATATCAGCTTCTTTAAACTCGGCAATATCAAGAAAACTGGTTATTCCATGGGTTGTCAATAAGTCTGCAACTTCCTGATCAATGCCATTAATGAGTGTTAGATCATTGTTGTTTTTTGGCTCTTCGTTCGTTTCAACTTCAGAATTCAAATCAACAGCAAGCTCTTGAGCTTCCCCTGTCTCAGGAAGAGCTTCCTCTTGGTTTATTTCTGAGTTAACAACCTCTTCATCAAACAAAGGAGAGCCCTCTAAATCCTGGCGCTCTCCACCAATGACGTTTCAGATTGAGTAAGAGATGAAATCAAACTTTCCTGAAAAGAAGACGCCAAAGAAAAATCCTGGCTCCCTTTCTCTTCATTGCTCTCAGTGGTATCACCAACTTCTCTTTCAGCGGGTTCTTCTTTTTCCACCGCTTTACGAGCAACCGGGCTCACAATAATACGAGGTTTTTTAGGAGTTGCAGTATTATCTTCGTTTTGAGCTTCAACAGCACCATCTCTTGCATTTTCAATCGGTTGTGCCCAGGCTGATAAAGTCTCGCTTATCGAACCTTCATCTTCACTAATTATAGTCGCGCGCGCCTCAGTACCTGTCTCACTAAGTTCAGGTGAAATTTGCTCATAATCATTGAAAAAAAGTGCGCGATTTATCTGATAAGGTCATTGGCAACAGCCCCAACCTTTTTTAAGGCAAAATCCTTCGCCTCATTGTCAATATCAGGGGCAACTCGTATATCTCCAACCAGTTTCTCAACAGCTGATATAATATTATCAACAGACTGAATGATTTGATATCTGAAGAGCTCATGAGCTAATGTCCCTTTACTCAAAAATAACAATGGCGAACCATCATTCTTTCATTCTCGATCCGCACCATAAACTCTAATTATTGACAAAATAAGTACGGGTTAAAACAAATAATGCCATTTTAATGATGATATCATGGCAAAATGAAAGTTTATTACCTTATTTTTAAAAAATAGAATTCATAGACGCTTTAAAATCGAATTAAAGGAGCATTAAATTAGCACCGGTTTCATCTTACAGATGCTTTAGGCCGGTTGCTAGTGGGCAACCTAAAGGCCCATAAAAAGGCATCTGGAGCTCAAAAAAGCGGATGCTTTAGGCCAGTGGCTAGTGGGCAACCTAAAGGCCCATAAAAAAGCCTACCTCAAAGGGGCATTAAAATAGCACCGGTTGCTAGTGGGCAACCTGAAGGTGCATCAAAAAAGAGCGCTCCCGAGAAGGCGCGCTCTTTATAAATAATTAAATAGAAAACTTAAATTTAAGCGTTACGAGCTTCTTCCAAAGTTTTCATGCCAGATTTTTTAGCACCAACGAGACATGCCATGTTACCAGGAGCATGTTTGTTTGCTAGCATTTGCATGTGAGCTTCAGGATACGATCCCACTCAAACACTTCTGACATACAAGGTCAACATGACCTTCAATCACCAAACGGTTGGCGCTTGCTGCTTGCTTCAAGTGCGCAAAGTGTGAGCCTTGAATACGTTTTTGGTGCATCCAAACATAACGAGCATCCATAGTCAGGTTAAAGCCAGATGTACCCGCACAGAACACAACCATGCCGCCACGTTTCACAACAAAAGTAGACGCAGGGAATGTTGCTTCACCAGGGTGTTCAAACACCATGTCCACATTCACACCCTTGCCAGTGATATCCCAAATTGCTTTACCAAATTTACGAACTTCACCGAACCAATTTTTATATTCTTCGCTATTCACTGTAGGCAATTGGCCCCAGCAATTAAAGTCTTTACGATTGATCACCCCCTTGGCGCCAAGGCTCATAACGTAATCACGCTTAGATTTATCAGAAATTACACCAATCGCGTTCGCACCAGCTGCTTAATAAGCTGAACAGCAAACACGCCAAGACCACCAGAAGCACCCCAAACAAGCACATTCTGACCAGGTTTCACTTCATGTGGCATATGACCGAAAAGCATGCGATACGCAGTCGCCAATGTAAGAGGTAACAAGCACTTTCTTCCCATGTTAAGTGCTGAGGACGTGGCATCAATTGTTGCGCTTGAACACGTGAAAATTGAGCAAAAGAGCCATCCGGTGTTTCATAACCCCAAATTTTCTGGGTGTTAGAATACATAGGATCACCACCATTACATTCCTCATCGTCGCCATCTGTCATGTTACAGTGAACAACAACTTCATCACCAACTTTCCAGTTTTTCACGTCTTTACCAACGGCCCAAACAATGCCAGACGCATCAGAACCAGCAACGTGGAAATCATGTCCGTGAACATCAAACATAGAAACCGGCACACCAAGTGATGCCCAAACACCATTATAGTTCACACCGGCGGCCATGTTAAAAAACAAGCACGTCTTTAGGTCCAAGATCCCATGTTGGTACGGCCTCAACTTGCATCGCTTGATCAGGGTTACCTTCACGCTCTTTGCGAATTGCCCAGGCATACATTTTCTCTGGTACATGTCCAAGCGGTGGTATTTCACCGACTTCATAAAGATCTTTGGTCGTCATTAACTAATCCTCTAATTCGCTATCGAAATATATCTCAACCACAACCGAAATCTGGCTTCTAAAGTCCAAACCAGTTGCAAAAAACTAATTATTTTGAAATGAGTGAAGTCCCTTCCTGCACGTCTTTACAAGGACTGGGGCGACTAAAATTCACGCTCTCCTAGCCTTACTCACCCATAGACAAAGCAATTTCCTTACATCTTTCAGAGACAAAATCAACCTGCCAATAACCAAACGCACGCCAATACACCCAAATATGGACATTTTACCGAAAAATAAGCCCAATTTAGGTATTTAACTTCATAAAATTTATGTAAAATTTTAATTAGTTTCAAATCTTGTAATTAAAAGAAGTTCAATTTTTCTCTGATATACACTTAAACTACAACCAATTTCATCATGTAAATGATGCCGAATAAGTGAGTTAAACATGACAAATAATAAAAACAGAAACTCACAAGCATCCCCACCAGCCTATTTAACATCTTCATCTCTATGCCACAAATTATTACCTCTTGCGATTATCACAACAACCTTAGCCATTGCAGCGATCGTAATATTGTCATTAAATGCAAACACACTTTATTCTCAAGCTGAAGCAAGTTTCTTAATGAGTTTAAGTTTAGGGATGATGTTTCTGATCTCTTGTACTCTCGCAGTCTGGAAAAAAGACATTTCATTGCTAAAAAGCTATTCTTTTGAATTATATGCCTGAAATAAATCAGGCGGCGCTCTTTCGTGATTTTTAACGATTGTTCAAACCGCCATTGCTCAATCTTCCCATGATCTCCACTTAAGAGCACTTCAGGAATAACTTCACCTTCAAATTCTCGCGGCCGTGTATATTGTGGATGCTCAAGCAAGCCATTTTCAAAACTTTCATTATCCAAACTGGATTGCGCCCCTAAAACCCCCTCCTTCAAACGAACAACAGCATCAAGCAAACAATAAGCTGCCATCTCACACCTGTCAGAACAAAATCACCGATAGAGACTTCCTCTAATTGCCGTGTTTCTATAACTCGCTCATCAAGTCCTTCAAAACGCCCACAAACCAAAATTAAACCATCACTTGCAGCAAACTCACGCGCTAAAGCTTGATCAAATGTCGCCCTCGCGGGGAGAGATAGATGCGCCGTGCCGTAGGAGATAAATCAACAGCTGCATCAATGGCCTTTGCAGCAATGTCAGGGCGAAGCACCATGCCAGGCCCACCGCCAGCTGGTGTATCATCTACCGAGCGATGCTTATCCGTGGCAAAATCCCTAAAATTAATGGCTTCCAACGCCCACAAACCTTTATCTAAAGCAGTCCCAGTCACACTAGCTCCCAATGGCCCTGGGAATAATTCAGGAAACAACGTCAAACAGATAGCGCGCCATGTTGAATTATCTGATTTAGTCGAATTTTCAGAGTTAGAGATCATAACCACTCTAAATAGATGAGGGTGTTTTAAAATTCATATTGTAATGAACTTTAACTTTGACGATCAGCTTAGAGCAATATTGGCCCTAAAAACAGCTAGAGAATGAAAGGGTTTTAGAAAAAAGAAAAGAATAACAGACATTCATCAAAAGTGCCTGTTTAAAAAACAATCAGTATGAACTGGGCTTAAAGAGAAACAAGAAGCGGACACCGGAACAAATTTAATAACACTTCAAATCCGTCTTTTTCAGCTGCTAACGGACAACCAGCAATAAGTAAAGCAAACCGGTTTTTAAATGACCAGTTTCCCATAATAGGCGAGATTGATCCATGCGCTTCATACCATAAACCACCAAGTCACCAAAAAAATCAGCTTCAATATCTGCCCGTAGCTCTTCTTCGCGATCGATCACATCACCGATGCATAAAAGCACAACTTTTTTGCTCAAATGTCTGAAAATAATCTCTGAGCATATCAAGCCCATCTTTCCAGGCATCATAAGAATGAACAAGAAGCACAAGCGGACCTGTTGAGCTTTTGCCCGTGGCCCAGCCATCAAAACACCACCTCTGCATTTGCGATCTTTCAATTGCATAAAATCACGTGTCATTTGTCTGGCTGACAAATGCTCACCCATAACAATGATATTATCTTGGTCACAGTAAGAATGGAATTGTGCGTTAACATTTTCGCTAAGAGTTAAAAAATCAGCTTCAATACGAGCTGCCTCAGAGCGTCGGCGTACCTCACGTTGAAGAGCTGCGCATGGCGATTTTATTTTCTTTTTTTAATTCATGAACTTCAAAGCCGCGCCGTGAGCCACAAAGCCCAACCTCTTTAGAGAAAGAAAAACGTGACGCTTTTAAAAGTTGTTCATTTTCAAGATATAACGCGCGAACAGGCAGGCTTGCACCTTTTGCCATTTGAAATCCAACAGAAAGTGCAGCTTTGTTTGGACAACGACCACCAAGCTTTAGAATAATCTGTTCAGCCATTCACATGTCTCCCCATTATGCTGATGCTCTGTGGGCATCGGAAGCATAATTAAACTTGAAGGAAGAACCTAAATGATTCGTGACAAACTAAGAAGATAAATAATCAACAAAAAGATTATTTCTGATAATCAGTTTATAATTGAAACATATAATCAACAACCCCTGGATTAAAAAAATCAGCACTGAGATTAGTTTTATTATGCCTTTACATTCACTTACCAACGAAAGCTGAGAAACAACAAAAAATCACTTAACAAAAGGTTAACAAGCTAGCCCACAGGTCCATCATTAAACGAACGGCGCATATGAGCAAAATCGGTTAACCGCGCTTCAACACCTCGATTTAATGAACCACTTTCAAACACCCTTTACGAGACCGAGCACAGCTTAACACCGGTTAAAATTTCCAAGCCCTCATCAATGTGCTCAATTGACCAGATATAAAAAAATCACCCCGCCACAAGCTGCAACAACATCTTCGCGCAGCATCAAATGAACTCGGTTCGCATGAGGAATAATCACCCCTTGTCCGCCTGTTAACCCACGCTCAGAACAAAATCAAAATACCTTCAATCTTTTCATTCACCCCGCCAATAGCTTGAACTCCGCCCTGTTGATTAACTGAAACCGGTCACAGCAATGCTCTGGCGAATTGGAACTTGTGAAAGCGCTGAAAGAAGCGCAAACAATTCAGCAGCAGACGCGCTATCTCCATCCACCCCACCATAAGATTGCTCAAAAACCAAACTGGCACTTAATGCAAGAGGCACAGTTTGCGCGTAAGTCCCCGCCAAATACCCCCAAAGGATCATAACTCCTTTAGAATGCAAAGGACCACCAAGCTCAACTTCTCGCTCAATATCAACCACACGGCCAGCCCCCATACGCACAGAAGCTGTAATTTTATTGGGCCGCCCAAATGCATAATCACCATGCTGCAAAACACTCAAACCATTATCTGCCCAATGACAGCGCCATCGGTTTCAATCATCTGAAGATCACGCAAAATGCCTTCACGATAGCGCTCTTTTACCAGCGATGCCCGCTTCTCACGCTTGCTCATGCATTTTAATGTCTGAGTGTGCTGTGTCTTTCGCTCATCAATAGAAGAAAGATAATCCGCTTCAATAAGAATATCCTGCAATTGAACAAAATTTATATAGAGCTTCTCTCCGTCCCCAGCCAGCCGGAAACTTTCTTCAATCAAACGACAACGGCAACGGCATCAAGAGGTTTTCAAATTCTTCTTCTTTAAAATGCCGGTAATAATCTGAGCATATTGCATCTCAGTTTCATCCGTACGGTCAATCCGATCTTCAAATTCGGCTTGAATTTTAAATAAATTTGCAAATTCTGGATCCGCCTCCTTGAGACGATAATAAATATCCCGCTCACCAAAAAGAATAATTTTCACATTCAATGGAATAGGCTCAGGCTTCAGAGAAACAGGCTTGAGAACAGATCCATCATCTATGGGTGATTGAATACGAATTTCCTTATCAATCAGCGCTTGCTTAAAGCCTTCCCAGGCAAAATTATTTTGCAACAACTTTGCAGCATCCAACAAAAGCACGCCGCCATTGGCTTTATGCAATGCCCCGCTTTTATCATATTAAAATCGGCACCAACACTATTACCTGGGCCCATAAGCGCCTCAACACTACCAACCAAATTACTAAGTGTCGGGTTACCTTCTTTAATAAGTGGTCCACCATTAAGTTGGCTTCGTTTATGGCTGACTAAAACATTGACCATATAGCGTGCATATTTCGGGTCATCTTCTGTCTCGACATGCCCTTTTACCCAAAATATCATCACTCTCTTCATCAACAAATAAACCAATATGACGAATGAGATCCGTTTCGACAGCTGCTAAATAACTCACTATTTTTTCATGTTTTTTAAAGTTTTTTCGCACTTCTATAAGAGCTGCAGAAACAACGTTCTTTGCCATATCCGCATTAAGTTTCATCAGCTTTTCAGCACGCTCTTTTTGTTGCAATGGAAAACTCTGGAACAATTCTGCCAATTGGCGTTCAAGCGCTTCAATCTTCGCCTCAACAACCCGGCGCTCACCAACTGGTTTCGCTTGAAATTCTTCAGGCTCCAACGCTTCTCCATCTTCCAATGGTACCATAGTAAAGCCTGAAGGTGTTCTTAAAATCCCAACATTCTTAGAGCGGGCATGCTCAACCAAATTGTCAATGGCATCTTCCTGGTTGCTTTCAAAAGCCAAATCAATCGCACGACGCCGCGTAATATACTCATCAGAATGGAACATAGCAGACAAGCCAACTCGCAACTCATCAATCGACTGGATCATCAATTGACGAAACTCTTGTCCCTGCCCAGCAGACAGCTCAATAGCAATCGGTTGATAGCTATTTTCAAAATTATTAACATAGACCCAATCAGAAGGCGCTTCCCACGATGGTAATGTCTCTTTTAAAGTTTCGTAATTGCTGTTAATTTGCCAACCCCAAGCCCACCGGCAGCAAACAATATTAAAATTATCAGTTCGAAGGTCCACACCAAGCTTAACCGCTTCTAATCCACGATCCTGGCCGATTAGTCCTAAATAAGGGTCCACTTCTTTGGTGGTTAAAAAACCTAACTTCCCTGAATTTAATGCATTTCGAAGTCCCGCCACTTCAATCGTATCATTTGCTTGCCGCGATTTTTTCCCTAATTTATCCGGTTCTTGCTTAATCCGAACATAGTACCCCTCCAGATATGCCCACAAATCCTAAAAAGAAATATCCGCAGGCAAACTTATCAAATACAAACTTTAATTTCGCATTTTATTCATTATGCCATACTGTTTCACATCAAAAGCATGGCTTAAAACTGAGTTTTATACACTATTAGACAGTGACAAGATAATTAAAGATTCTTAAGACCCCCAATTAAAGTAAGAAACAAAACAACCGTAATTTACTCCCCAAAAATCCCATAACTGTAAGCTTAAGACAAAAAAATAGCAGCAAACTTCATGAAAGTTTGCTGCTATTCATAAACTTGTTATGGGAAATATTTTAGCGAGGCGCACGTTTGGCTAAAATCCGCTGTAAAGTTCTGCGATGCATATTCAAGCGCCGGGCGTTTCAGAAACATTACGATTACACAGTTCATAAACTCGTTGAATATGCTCCCAGCGCACCCGATCAGCTGACATTGGGTTCTCTGGCGGTTCAGCCTTATCACCTGTTGCCATCAAGGATGCAACAACATCATCAGCATCAGCGGTTTCGCAAGATAATCAATGGCGCCTAATTTAACGGCTGTCACAGCTGTCGCTAAATTTCCATATCCAGTGAGAACCACAGAGCGCGCATCAGGGCGCGCTTCAGAAAGCACTTCAAGCACCTCTAGGCCATTGCCACCATTCAAGCGCATGTCAACCACTGCAAATGCAGGCGGAGACCGGCGAATGATAGCAATACCATCATCAACATTATCTGCGGTTTGCACATCAAATCCACGCGAGGTCAATGCACGAGATAACCGATTTAAAAAAGATTGATCATCTTCGACAACCAATAAAGACCGATCTTCATATTCTGACCAGTCTATCGCCTCCATAACCATAAAAAGACCTCCCAATCCATTAAGTTTAAAGAGTCCTAAAAAAATAAGCCACAAGCACAAAGGGATGCTCAGGGCAAAATAGAATAGCTCTAAGTTGAAACTTTAGTCTTAAAGAGCAAAATGTGAAGCAAAATAGAAAAACAAGACTAATTTGTCGCAGGACATTGCACCGCAATGAAACAAAAAACAAATTAACAAACTCATTAACATAGACACACAAGCCATTGATATTAAATGACTTAGCGCTAAAACTCACTCTTTATCAATACTGGTATCAAGCG
>JALQPE010001080.1:0-20661 GCA_030407315.1 Asparagopsis taxiformis | reverse complement strand
GGCTTGAGGTTTTATATCAAATACTTCAGGAGGGCCTCCAATATCTTGTAGTGCTTCATCTTGGGTATTGATATCGATTGTAGTGGGGTTATACATAAACCAGCATACCTGGCTACGACCATTATTTTCAAAAGTAGAGACTCCATCATTTTCTACAATTACCTGCCATGCATACATTTTTCCTTTTTCAAGAGGGGGATCGGTTGGACCATACAATATGGAGTTTTGAGCTTGTACCGTGTTTTCATAAAAAGCAGGTACTGTAGCGGATAAAAAAGCCTGATTAGGATCTTGTCCGGAAGCAATTCTACGATTTTAAGTGTGTAAGAATTAATTAAAGGGTCACTTCCCGGGGGGATGGTCCAACTAAAAACAATGTTGTTGGTAGGAGTAGTGATTTCTGTATCGCAAATGGGGGCAATAAGTTGAGGAGGTTCTATTACATCAAACAATGGAGCATTTATAGTAAAAGTTGCACAGTTTTCTGTAATTAAAGTGAAATCACTACTAATAAGCTGAAAACAAAATTCATAAAATCCTTCGGGAAGACCATTTTCAAAGATCTCTTGTGATGAGATATTCTGAAACATTAGATTGTCGATATCAAAAAGAATATCAAAGTCTCCCACTAATCCATTAAAATTTCTGCTTTCTTGCTCGCCTAAATCAAATTGTGTAGTAAAAGGATCAAAACCGTTGCGAGTACCTATAATAATATCACCTTCTCTTTTAATATCAAAACGTAAAAAAACTGATCCTAATGGGTTTGTTTGAGAAGTATTGATAACAGTTGCATTAATCTGGTTCTTAAAATCTCCAAAGGGCACGTCATATGGAGGCATTATTGTGGTTACTACAGTTGCTTCTTGAGCATTTAATCTACTAGCGCTATACAAGCACACTAGGAGAAGTAGTATTATTTTCATGTATTTAAAATGAGTACGCATAACCAAAATCTATTTTTGTCTCTGAATAGTTTAAAGGATTAACACCTTCTATATTCCATTATTAATATGGGCTCGCAGCAAGAATTGATGCTTTTTACTCATTTTATACTTTGAGTTTAATACAATGATATAGGCATCACTTTCTTTCGCGCCGTTATTCTCTATTTGATAATATTTGAAGTTTGACGATATGCTGATATTGGGGTTTTTTAAAATTTTTGATAATGTGGCTATGGGACCATAATTTTTAGTTTCTCGATTAGGAAGTTCAAAAACACTATAGTTGTAACCAATACCTACTGTCAATCGCCAAGGGACATACGAAAAGTTGTATTTTGGAGATATAATATGAGATTTAATTCAGAAAATTGTGCCGTGTTGTTATTAGCATCAGCCAAATCCTGAAAGTTCCATAAGAGTAATAAGAAATGTGTTTTTAATCGATCCTTACTAACAAGATTTACATTTTGTGTAAGAGTAAGTTGTTGATTTACTTGAGACAGTTGCTCTTGTCCAATGATCGGTTGAGTGCCTGGCTTTTGGGTAATGCCATAATTCGTGTAGTTTGCACTTAAATTATACTTTGGCGTTGGTTGGAAATTTACATTTCCGGAATAAATGTTTCTTTTGGTTTGTGCTCTTTTATCTTTATCCAGATTATCTTTTTGAAGTCCGTAACTACCTCCTATAACTAGTTTGTTTTTCCAGATTTAAATCTTGGAGCAATGGTTAATTTTTCTATATCGGTTAAGAAAAAATAAGCGCCTAAAGACTTGAAATTAGGGTCTATTCTGTCATATCTTAGTTTAATGTCAAATTGTTTTCTTTGTAAGCCATAGTAGCTTTTATAGCGTCACCTACCTGTGTAGTTTGATTTTCATCTATCCAAAACGAAAAAATGTTAGCAATCAGATCCTCTAATTCTATTTGACTTTGGTCTAAAATGTTTGGGGTAAATACACTCTTAGCATATTCTACATCTAAGGTTAGTTTTTTGAAAAGATCATGATGTGTTACTATTGAAGCGACTACATTATCTGATGGGGAAAGAGGTTGGTTAAGATTTGAAACATTTATAGAGTTCTCCTGATCTTCAGCCCTAAAAACAACCAAATCAAAATTGTTTTTTTTGGGTTCCATAACCTATTTGAAAGCACTACCTATACGTCGAAAGGCTGTTGTTTGAAAACTAGTTTCGGTATTAGAAGGTTCTATAGCTCTTAAAAATTGTCCATGTATGGCTCCTATTCTAAAATTGCCTGGAGTAAGTTCGAAGCCGCCTCCAAAAAAATTATGTCCGGCAAGACTAAAATCACTCCATTTTATATTACGATGACCCAAATGTGCAGTAACCCATTTATATTTTGGACTTAGTCCGAACTGATTAAACGGTTGCCTAAAATCTCGTTGTTGTTCGCTTAACATAAACGAAAATGGAATTTCAATACCATAACAGAAATTGTAGGGCTACCTTGAATGTACCAGCTCAAATCTTCTCTATTTGATGGTCTGCCGTTTGCGTTAAAAAAAGTAAATCTAGTATGTATTTGGCCTGATAGTTTGAAAGGTTCTTGTTCTTTCAAACCAACTATATCTTGCCCTATTATCGAATAAGGTTTCAAGAAAAATACCATTACGATCAAACATAATTTTGCCCCTATTAAAAGATGTCCCCCATAGAGTCAAAGTTATTTTCTCTCTGGTGGTCAGGGTATTACATATTTGTGTAATTTATCGTATAATATTATTGCGTAGTGCTTTAGCAACAGCTTCGGTACCACAATTTACATGGAGTTTTGTATAGATGTTTTGTAAATGCTTTCTAACGGTATCTATGCTGATATAAAGCTCTGAGGCGATTTGTTTATAAGATTTTCCATGAGATAGTAATACCAGTAATTCAGTTTCTCTTTCTGATAAATATAGTCATTTTTTCTACTAGAATTTTTATCGAAAGTACTTAACACTTTTCTAGCAATAGATGAGCTCATCGGGGATCCCCCGGTATATACATCTCTTACAGCTTCTAAAAGTTTTTGAGGCGATGTTTTTTTAAGAATATAACCATTAGCCCCTGCACATAGAGCATCAAAAATTAGCTTGCTGTCTTCTACTATGGTATACATTAATATTTGGGTTTGGGGATGATTTTTTTTTGCAGATTTTAACCCCTTCAACACCATTTATGCCTGGCATATTGATATCCATGATGATTACATCAGGAGTGTTTGTTCTGGTGTTTTTTGCTACGTCCAGGCAATTAGGATAAGCTCCACCTAAAATCAAGTCCTCTGAAGCGTTAATTAACATTCGTAAAGAACTTAGGAGATTTTTATTGTCTTCGTATATATCTACTTTAATATGCACCGCCTTCGAATATCAAAACAAGGTAAGGAGATTTTGGTAAAGAACGTTTACATAAAAATGTGATTTTACAAAACACATTTTATTTGAATAGTGGTACCTATATTGGGAGTAGATCTTATTTTTAAATCTCCTTTTAGTCGTTGCGCTCTATCGTTTAAAGACCTTAGTCCATTGGATAAATATTCTTTATGATGGTCGAAACCAATACCATCGTCTTTTACCATTAGTATAAAGAACCGTGAGCCTGCATTGATATTTACCCAAGTTTGTCTACATTCTGAATGTTTAATCACATTGTTGAGAGTTTCCTTAAAGAAAAGATAAAGTTCTTTTCTTTTTTTGCCTCGATGATCATCTCGTTATTTTCAATTTCTACTTGCCATTCAAGCAGTATTCCTGCATTTTCAATCATCTCGTTTGCTTGTTGTTGCATTCTAGAGATCAAATCTGCTAAGCGATCATTTTTTGGATTGACATTCCAAATTATTTCTTCCATTACCTCACTAATATGAGTACTTTGTTCTTTGATACTTTCGACTATCTTATTTTTAAACTCGGGATCGGCTTTTGGATTATCTAAAAAATCTGAAAGAATTCGAACACTACTTATAGATGCTCCTACATCATCATGTAAGTCTGTTGAAATTTGGCGTCTCATATTTTCCACTTTTTCAAGTTGTTGATCTTAAGTCGAAAAAAGAAAATTGTTGCCAAAACGGGAATCAAAATAAGTATAAGTATAAACCATCCTGTTTTCCAAAATGGATTGCGTATCCTAAAAGAAATAGGATCATTTGTAGCACACAAACTTCCATTAATACAGGTTTTTAATTCTAAATTATAGTTGCCAGAGGTTAATCCCGCCAACTGTAATTTTCCATTAGTGTCTAATGACACCCACGAGGTGTCTAATTCTTTGATGCGATAATAGTAACTGTTTTTACCACCTATTTCATGATTGATAATACCAAAATTTATAGAAATGTTATTTTGCTTATAACTTAAATCTATGGTTTTGTTCTTTACTAATTTGTATGCTTTATCATTAGCTTTAAACTGATCCACATAAAGCGAAAGGCTCTCTTTTTTTGGAATTACATCATTGATATGTATCAAACCAAAACCACCAATGGCTCCTATAAAAAGTGAATCTGCCGTATTATTCCATGGTTTAATTGTTACTATTTCTTTTCCGGGTAAACCTTGTTCAATACTTAAGTTCCAGAATTGATTCGTACTATATTCCATAACACTTATTCCTTCCAAAGTACCAATCCATAGGTTTTTGTTTTTATCTTGATATAGTGTTCTGATAAAACGATGTGATAAACCTTTGTTTTTGTTAAATACTTCAAATCTATTTGGTCTATATTATAAGAAACCAAACCATTACGAGTGCCAATCCATAATATATTGTTATGATCAACTAACAAATCTTCAATTTCATCATTATGTATATTATTATTATGTACTAGCTTTGAAAAGGTTTTGGTTTTTCTGTTCCAACATAGTATACCGCCACCATTCATATAACTCATCCATAAATTTGAATTCTTGTCTTCTGTAATAGAACTCACATTAGGTAAGGGGAATTTATTTTTATCGTATTGATAATGCTTTACTGTATCTACTTTAGGATTATAGGCTACTAAACCACTTCCAACACCTGCACTAAGCCATAGAATCCCTTTTGAATCTTTGAAAGGTTTGAAAATGAAATTCGCCCTCGGGATATATTTGTTAATTTTTGGGATTCCCCAAAGTTCGAGTTTTTTGTTGTTAAAATTGTATAAATGGGGCCCACTTAATGATCCAATTAAAGCGCTATCCTTACCCCAGGGCTCAATAAACCAATTATGGCTACGTGCTAAACCTTTGGGCACAAAAAACCTACTTATTTTTTTGCTAATTGAATCATATTTAAAATAGACTTGCCACTGGTAGCAATGTATAACTCATTATTGTATTTATAAAAGTCGGTTACAAACTCTGTAAGTTTAATTTTGGTAAAAGCACTGTCAAAAATAGATAGTCTTTTTAACCGTTCTCTTTTTGGGATGTATCTAAATAATCCATCTGTACTTGCCGCATAGACAACCCCGTTTTGCATTTTGATAAAATGACCGTAGGGCCTAAAATTTCTATAGATCTCTGTAACCGAATTGGTCAATGTGTCTACAAAATATCCTGATTTAAATTTATTATATACTAGGCCTGAACCTTTGTTGTTATTTCTGCTAACTTTATATTTTCCACCATCTAATAATGCTTCGTATTTAAATAGAGAGTCCAGATTTTTTTCTTTAGTATCAAAGAGATAAAGTTTCCTAAAGTTTTTTACTCTTATCTTCGAGATAGGTTAAAAATTTATGGTCGTTTAGTTGCCTCCATAATCCTGGGTGTCTGTATTTTTCAAAATCGGATATTCAACTTTTTCTTTCAGTTTTCTTTCCATATTTACCCGATACCAATTGTACCCCTGTTTATTTGACCTTAGATAGAACAACCCTTCAACATCGTTTATAGCAAAACCAGGAATTGGTGTTTGATTTCGTGCCATGACATCGGGGTGTATGTCTAAAGCAACACTGGATTTTATTTCAAAATTGTTATCTAATAAATGAATGGCAGTTTTAGTAAAAACCCAATATGTATTGTTTTTACCTTTTAAAATATGGCGTATAAAGTTTTGTTCAGAAGGATATTCAGGATGCGAATCAAAGAAAACCGTTTTTACCTCTGAAGTCAATGTATTTAGAATTCCGAGTCCATTTCTGGTTGCCACCAAAAATACGGTACCATCTACATTTTGTAATTGTCGTATTTGTGTAGTTAAAGACTTACCCTTTTTATCTACTAATGGTATGTGGGTAAATTTATCACCGTCAAACCTATACAATTTTACTCCACGCATGACCCAAAGGAACCCTCTGTTATCTTCTTGTAAAACACTGGCGAGTTCGTTGGTGTTCGGAACGTTAGATTGGATTTTTGTAAATACATCCATTGGATATATACTAGGTTCCTGAGCATTACCCAATGTACTTATTATGAAAAAGTAATTATCCAGTTTCTCATTAAAAAGGGATCACTTGTGCGAGTCAATAAAGATAACCATTTGATATTATGAAATCTAAAGTTATTTTATGGCTTTTTTGACCTGATTAACGACAAAACTGTAATTACATTAAAAATTTTTATGGCATAGAAGTAGATTAAAAATCATTATAATAAATGTTTGGCCATCAAATCTTCCTATGATGATTTTGTTAAGTAGAATATTTTAGAAATTATACTTTAGTCCAAATTGAGCTCTCCATCTTGAATTAAATAAATCAGTAACATAAGGTTCGGTATCTTCAGGAATATTAAATTGAAAAAGTGGTTCGTTATTTTCAACCCCTCTAAAGTTTAAAAGACTAAAACTAGAGTTAACAACATTAGGTACAAATACCAGGCGCCCCCAATCTCTATTAATAAAATTGAAAACATTTAGCATATCAAAAGAGATAGAAATACCATTTCCGTTTTTTAATTTCAGGGCATACTCCAATTTCATATCTAGCTCATGGTTCCACGGAGTGCGTGCTCCATTACGTTCTGCAATCTGCCCTCTTCTTTCTCTAAGATAGGGGTCTGCTTCTATAAAGGCATTAAGATGTTCCCATTGTTGTGCGGCACTTACTGTAATATTTCCGCTGCTATCGGTAATATCTATCAAATTAATTTCTGTGGCATTTCTTGGGATATAAACGACATCGTTTCTTGATGAGCCATCTCGATTTAAATCACCTTGATATACATATGAAAAAGGAGTTCCTGCTCTTCCATTGTATAAAAACGAAACAAAACCTGTACTTGTTTTTCCTATATTAAAACTATAAGAGTGGCTACTTACAAATTTATGTCTAAGGTCAAAATTAGAAAAGGATAATGATGGGTCATTTGCCACCAAAGCCTGATTCCATTCAAAGTTAGCGGCAGGAGAACTTCGGACTGTACTGGAGATGTCTTTACTTCTTCCGTAAGTATATCCTACATACCCACTATAATTTCCAAGGTGTTTACTCAACCCTAAAGTAAGATTATACCGAAACCCTTTATCAGTATTGGTTAGTAAAAATACATTGGTAAAATTAGGGTTAATTCTGATTGCGTTACCTGTCTCTAAAAAGTATGGTCTGGTATCTGCACCTGCAAAATTTCCTATATTACCTCTTCTGTTGATAGATTGAAAAAGTAATCCATTCACAACTTCTGTATAGGTACCTTCTACATCGATAGTCCATCTATTGGGTAGTTTTGCTTTGAGAGCAATATTCGTTTTCCAGTCTCTTGGCAAGCTAAAATCGGGATCCAAAACATTAATCTCAGTTAAATTTGGTTGTGCACTGCGTAAATCTTCTAAATTTTCGGTTAATACAACAGCATCGTTTGGTCTTAAGTCAATATTGAAATAATCGGTGCCTGAAATGTATTCTGCATAAGCAAACCACAAATATGGGATACGACCCGAAAAAAGTCCGGTTCCACCGCTTAGGGTATATTTCCCATCTGTATCTATTTTATAATTAAATCCAATTCTGGGATTAAGCTGTGGTGCTTTGGATATAGTATTATCGAATCTAGAAAATTCAGGGGTATTACGTACGGCCTCGCTAATGGGTAACTTCTGTGTTAGATATTGTCCGTCAATTCGTACTCCGGCTGTAATTTCAATTTTTTCGTTAATATGAAAGTTGTCTTGAAAAAAGGCCGCACCTTCAAAAACTCCTATAGTAGCTGAAGGACGATTACTTACAAATCCAAAATCATTATTATTTACATTATAAACTCCTCGTATTCTAGCGGGTCGATCATTTAAAAAATCATTAACAGAACGGTACTCCCAACGACCATTCCAAGCCGAAAGAAAACCATAATCTACGTCATGCAATTGTCCAAATAACCCAGCAGTAAAATGATGTTTATCGATATTGAAAGTATAAGTGTCAGCAATTTGTAACGTAGAGAAATCTGTATTATATACAGAAGCTTCTCGATAAGTGCCTGCAAATATACGACTAGCCGATGAGGTAGCAATCTGAATATGCGGGAATACTCGACCATCAAAATCTCGATCTTCTTTTACGATATTGTAACCAATTGAAAGTTTATTGGTAGCTCCATTTTTAAAGTTTGATTTTACTTCTAGGGCTAAACTATTTGCTACACTATTGTGTCGGTATCCTTGATTTCCGAAATTGAAGAAGGTGCTATTCCACTCTAAGTTATCGGCAAAACTACGTATGTAATTATTACGAAGGGTAAGTTTATGTATTTCAGAAAGATTATAATCAAAGCGTGTAAATGATTTAGTGCTTGCCGTTTGTAAATTAGCATTCTCAAATGCTCCCGGATCATAATTATAAACGTTAAGCAATCTATTTCTAATAGCAGTAACATCTTCTACCGAAATGTTTGACGACTCGCTTCCTGGTGCATTTAATACGGGCGTATTGGATAATGCTTGTTCAAAATTTACATAATAAAACAACTTGTCCTTTATAATAGCTCCACCAATACCACCACCAAATTGTACATCATAAAAAGATTGTACATCTTGTTCTGAACCAGCAGCAAACTGACCTATTAAGTTTTGATTATTACCATAGCCATAAACTTCAGCTTTTGTTGTATTTGTCCCATTTTTTGTAACCAAATTGATACTAGCTCCATTAAAGTTTCCGATACTAACATCAAAAGGCGATAGTTTAACACTGACTTGCTTTACGGCACCAAGACCTATAGGTTGACTTCTTGAAAGACTACCGGGGGTACCATTAGCTGATGAACCAGACGCACCACTCGCGGGTTCTTGAAATCCTATGATATCGTTATTGGCGATTCCATCTATATTTAAATTATTAAATCGATTACTTGCTCCTGCAAAAGAGTTTAAATTATTCTCGGGTAAATTTTTAGTAAGGTCCTGAATACTTCTATTAATCGTTGGAGTAGACTTGATCGCTTTACGATCGAGCAACGTTTCATTGCCATTTTTTTTAGGAGTGGATTCTGCCAGAACCAACACTTCTTGTAATGAGGTGCTTTCTTCAAGAAGTATAAAGTTTTTTATTGTAGTGCTTCCGAGATTGATTGTAAGATTATTTTCTTTTTTTGTCTTAAAACCTACAAAAGAGATAGTAACGCTGTATTTGTTTCCAGGAGGAATGTTATTAAGTCTGTAAAAGCCGTTTTCTTTTGAAATTGCTCCATAGGTAAAATTGGTTTCAGTATCAGTAAGGACTATATTGGCAAAGGGTATAGGGTTGTTTTGGTTATCCTTTAAACTTCCTTGAAGACTACCAGTAGTCTCTTGAGCAAAAGTAAATCCACTAAAAATTAACAAAGAGATAATAATTAGAAAGCGATGCATGCTGTATGTTGAGTTAATGCATGTAAACACTAGAAAAAGATCTAGAGCTTAGAGCAGATTATTAAAATTTAATAAGAGTAATTTGAAGAGGTGTTAAAAGAACCTCTTCTTAAAACTGAAAAGAGAATGAAAACGGGGATCCTTTATTGAAAGTTATAGCTTGTAAAAGCTTAAATTTAGTGAGGTCATTATCAGAATAGTTTCCTGAATTAGTGGTTTGAATTGCTTGTATGCTTCTATATAAATCAGCATCACGAATATCCTTAAGAGATAGTTTTTTTAGGTCATCTAAAAAATCAATATCTCTAAGTTTTTGTAGAACGAAACAATCAGTGTGATTACTAGTTATGTTATGGAACACCTCGTTATAGATAACTTCTGAATTCCATGTAAAATGTAAGAAAGAATTATAATCAAAGTTGTCTTTGGAAATACCCAATAGGTAAAAACCGCCATCAAAGGTTGGTCCAATGGCATTATCACCATTTGCCAGAGCTTCTTCGGCTTGTTGAATATGTCTTACATCAAGCTGTGGGCAATCATTACCTATGGTGATTACTTTATCATATCCCGTTTCGAAAACATTTTGCAAGGCATTTGCGAACCTCTCACCAAAATTAGCACCTGATTGTTTAGTTTCATCAAAATAAATAACAGGTAACGTACTGCGTTTGGCTATACTTTTAGTAGTGTTGCTTAATGATTTTGCCAAACCACTTTGCTCAAAAAATGGCTTATTTTTCACTTCTTCTTCATTCGAAAGAGAAAAAACAAGTAAAGCTATGTTTGAGTTTGGCATATAATTGTAAGTAGTGATTTATTTGTCTAAGTAATGGTAAGTCGCTGTAGTTAGCGGCGCATTACAAATTTTATTTAAAATTCTTAAATATGATAAAAAACCTTAGTTGTAAAGATATAAAATACAATATCGTAATATTTTGCTAAGTCTTGTTAAATCATTTGATATTTGTCATATCCTATATAATGAAGTATAAAAATTCCAAGATTGTATATGTGCTAATTCTGGCACAAAATTTACCGAAGCGAGATAATGTTGTCTCACTTTTTTGTTAATTATAACTACATTTATAAGAGAAATAATAGATCCTTTTTTAAGAATTAGCATTTACTCAATGAATACCCTAATCAATCATATTATAGAACAATTAATTGAAATTCAGAATGGGAAAATATGGATTGGAAGTTCTTATGAAAGTAAATTGAAGGATATTGACGATCATTTGGTTTTTATCCGGCCAGCTCAAGATTTGCATAGTATAGCTGAAATCATTTCACATCTTACACTATGGAGAAACGAAGCCATCTTAAAAATAAAAACAGGAAAAGGAAGCAAAACCGATGATTGTGAAGAAAATTGGTTATCAAATGAAAAGTTAAAGCCAAAAGGCTGGGCCGAAATAAAATCAGAATACGATCATACGCTCTCTGAACTGATAGCATTGTTAAACGAAAAGAATGATAGTTTTCTTGAGAAAGAATATTATGACACTGATTTTAAAGGGAATTTTAAATATAGTTTTTACTAAACGGAATGCTTCATCATGACATTTACCACTTGGGACAATTAGGGATAATTATAAAATACCTGAAATTAAAATAATCTTATCTGGGTGTTTTCTGAACATTAAATTCAACCCCTAATTACATTTACGTCTTTTTTATCCAACATACGTCATGAATATGTTTTTATGTCGATCTAAATTTGCAAAACTTATTTAGATTAAATAAAAATAATATGCTCCTCGACACACATACCAACCTGGCTATTGATCATAAAATAGAACAATTTTTCGATTCGCAATCAAAATATACTTACGAAGAATATATTCAGAAGGCAGTACAATACGTAAAAACTTTTTTGGATAGAGATACCTTTTATAGCGGTGATGTTATAAGTGATTTTGCTTCAAAACAACATTTGATTTCTCCTAATCCTAATGTCAATTTAACTATTGATGAAGCTTTGGATGAAATTAAGGAGCTTTATTTGGATCATACCATTGCATTTCATAACCCTACTTATGTAGCACATCTTAATTGTCCTGTACTATTGCCGGCAATAGTAGGAGATTTGTTAGCATCATCAGTAAATACAGCTATCGAAACCTGGGATCAGAGTACGTCGGCTACTTTTATTGAACAAGAAATGATTCATTGGATCTGTTCTGAAATGGGATTACCAAACACCTCGGATGGAGTCTTTACCAGTGGAGGTACACAGTCCAACTTTATGGCTTTATTGCTGGCCAGGGATGATTATGCTTACAAGCATTATGGTCTCAATCTAAAAGAAAATGGCTGGTCTGATGTAGTTTCTAAATTTCGTTTCTTTTGCTCAGAAAAAGCACATTTTAGCATCAAGAAAAATGCTGCACTCATGGGAATGGGATATAATGCCGTAATTCCTGTGGTAACGGATGAGAAGATGAAGATGAAACCAAATGCTTTAGTGCAAGCTATTGAGAAAGAAAAACAAGCAGGAAACATTCCTATTGCAATCATTGCCACCGCCGGAACTACAGATTTCGGAAGCTTTGATCCATTAGAAACCGTAGCTAAAATTGCTCAAGAATATGATGTATGGTTTCATGTGGATGGTGCTTATGGTGGTAGCTATATATTAACAGAAACTCATCAACATCTACTTAGAGGAATAGAACAAGCAGATTCTATTACCATTGATTTTCATAAAACAATGTTTCAACCTGTTTGTTCCAGTGCATTCTTGGTACGGGACACAAAACATTTCAAATATGTTTCTTACTATGCCGATTATCTGAATCCTTTGGAGCATAGAGACGAAGAGTGCCCTAATCTTATCGAAAAGTCTATTCAAACCACCCGCAGATTTGACGCCTTAAAACTTTGGTTTACTTTAAAAATGACTGGAGCTAAAACTATAGGCTCATTTTTAGAAAAAGTACATTATCTGGCCTTAGATTTATATCATAGTATCAAAGGAGATCCATATTTTGAAATTGTCCATAAACCTGAGCTAAGCACATTAGTGTTTAGATATATAGCACCAGATATAGATGTAGATACAGTTCATGATGCTATTAATCTTTATATAAAAAATACACTTTTTAAATCAGGTCAGGCCTCTGTTGCTAGTACAAAGCTTAACAACAAAGTATACCTGAAATTCACGTTGCTTAATCCTAAAAGTACCATAGATGATTTACTGAATATCATCCAGATGATAAAAGATACAGGCAAGAATTACAAAAACCATAATTAAATAAAGCCATAACAAAATGATGAATGAAGATATAATTGATTTTGTAGCCATAGGTGTTGGCCCTATGAATTTGGGATTAGCTTGTTTGACAGATCCCATAGCCGAATTGGATGGAGTATTTTTGGATAAAAGAGAAAAATTTGATTGGCATCCAGGTATGATGCTTCAGGATACCACGCTGCAGATCCCTTTTATGGCCGATTTGGTCACCTTAGCTGATCCAACAAGTCCTTTTAGTTTTTTAAATTACCTCAAAGAAGAGGGGCGTATATACTCATTTTATATTAGAGAAAATTTCTTGGTGTTACGCAATGAATACAATCTATATTGTCAATGGGCAATTCAGAAGTTGTCAAATATTCATTTCCAGACCGAAGTGACCAATATTATCTTTAATCAAGAAGAAAAGTATTATACAGTCTTTTCTGTTTGCACAAAAACCAACGAACAAAAAGTTTACAAGACGCGAAAACTGATTTTAGGTACTGGTACGCAATCTTATATTCCTGAATGCTGCCAAGATTTAAAAGGAGAAGCTATTCATTCTTCATCCTATCTTTACAATAAGGCAAAATTACAGTCTAAAAAGTCGATTACGGTGTTAGGTAGTGGGCAAAGTGCAGCAGAAATTTTTATGATCTTTTGCAAGATATTGATACTAAAGGTTATGAATTGAACTGGATCACGCGATCACCAAGATTCTTTCCGCTAGAGTATTCTAAACTCACGCTAGAGATGACCTCTCCAGAATATGTAGACTATTTCTATGACCTTCCATCACACAAACGAGATGCGTTGATCAAAAATCAGAAACATCTGTACAAAGGAATAAATCAAGACTTAATTGCAGAAATTTTTGATACCATCTATACAAAACGCCTGTCTAATGATGTAAAAATCAACCTAAGAACAAACTCTGAACTTCAAAAGGCAACCTATGATCAGGCTCTTGGTAAATTTTACTTAGAACTACATCAATATGAACAAGGCAAATATTACCAGCATAATACAGAAGAACTAGTTTTAGCTACAGGTTATAGCTATCAACAACCAAAATTCGTAAATGGTATCAAAGAGCATATTCGTTGGGATCAACAGGGTAGGTATGATGTGCATCGCAACTACACAATTGATCATTTGGGCAAAGATATTTTGTGCAAAATGCAGAATTACATACTCATGGTTTTGTAACTCCAGATTTGGGAATGGCGGCCTATAGAAATTCGTATATCATACAAGAACTTACAGGAACCGATTATTACCCTGTTGAAAAACGGATTGCTTTTCAACAATTTGAAGTAACCGAAGACGAAGAAATTAAGAAAAAAGAGGCAGTTGTATGAGAAGATTTTTGATCATAATGACATTGGTGGCTGTAGTGAGTGATTACTTATTACACCCATTTTATCCTCAATTTTTTGAAGCTCGTTTTGGAGTAACCGATCCAGAATTGGTGGGGTACTATTTTGCTGCGATTTGCTTTATGGTGATGATTTCGTTTCCATTTTGGGCCTATGTTTCGAAGAAAGTAGCAGAACTTAATATCCTAGTATATACACAATGTATAGCTGGGGTTCTGGCCCTGTTTTGTTATTGGACAAATTCCTATGTCAATTTCTGGATCATCTCTTTAGTAATGATTTTGTTTAAAGGAAGTTATTTGTTAGTGTATCCCTATATCCTAAAAATTACTACTAAAAAAGAGCACTCAAAAGTTATTGGAATACTTTCTGTTATAGTTCATTTAGGAGGAGTATTAGGGGCAATAATAGGAGGAATTACTGTAGATGTTGTTGATGCTAGTTATATCTTTTTGATTATGGCTTTGGGGGATTTTATTCAGATGGCAATGAGTGCTTACCTGTTAAAAAACAAAACTGATAACACATCTAAGACTATTGATAATAAGAAAGATGTAACATCCAATAATAGGGGCATTCCAAAAGGCTTTGTGCTCAAGATTGGACTGATTACACTTGTATTGTACGGCAGCGGATTCATAACACGTCCATTTTTTCAACGTACTGGGAGCACATCTCTACCTACGATAGCAAACTTGTTTCAGGAACCATATATGCCATTCCGGCCTTCGTTGCTTTACTGGTGCTTTGGTGGGATATCAAGATACAGAAAACAACCTCTACAGGGATTATAGTACCACTATGTTTAGGGATTTTGGGTCTATGGATACAAGAAATCCCCATACCGGGTCTGGTAATCTTAGGTAGGATTGTCTATGGTTGGGCGGTTTTTAGAGCTATCGTTCGTTTTGATGTACTGCTCTTTGAATTTAGTAGCCCCAAAACGTATGCAGTAGATTATAGTAAAGTACATTTTTTTCAGAATCTCGGAGTGCTAATCTCATCATTTGTAGTAGGTGTTCTAGTAGATCAATACGGATTAGAAATTCCTTTTACCGTTGCGTGGATCGGTTTTGGTATCACACTACTATTATTTGTAGCATTTTTTAAAATAAAATTCAAAAGTCTAATTCTGAAAGCAACATAAAACTATGGCTATTGTAGACAAAACAAAAGTAATATTCTCTAAATATCACAAAGGTTTAGGAGAATTACGAATACGAGATTTAGATGGTGAAAATGACCCGAAAATTATCCATGAATGGGTTACTACCCCTTATGCTAAATATTGGGGAATGCAGAAGTATACGTTGGCACAGGTTAAAAAGGAATATCAGCAAATAGAAGTCCAACAACATCATCATGCTCGAATAGGGATGTTACACGATTTGCCGATTTTTTGATGGAATATTATGATCCAAAAAGTGATATGATTGCAGACCATTACGAAGTTAAACCAGGAGATGTGGGGATGCATATCCTTGTAGCTCCGGTAGACAAGAAAATCCCAAAGTTTACCTGGAAAGTATTTACAACAGTTATGGATTTTTTGTTTTCTGACCCTACTACTAAAAGGATTGTGGTAGAACCGGATACAACCAACGAAAAGATACATGTTTTAAATAAAAAAGCAGGGTTTAATTATCTAAAAGAGATTCAACTTCCTCATAAAACGGCAAGATTAGGCATATGCACTCATGAAGATTACGAACGTGCTATCAAAAATTTACACTAAAAAAACAACAATGCATACAACCTCTAATAGTTTAGTTCTATCTAATCAAGTTGCACATTTAACACCCAAAGTTTGGTCTATTGTAAATAGGCATTTAATCAAAAAGGCAATTAGCGAGTTTGCCCATGAGTTATTATTAGAACTCGAGTTACTCGGTAAAGAAGCAAATTGGGGTTTATATAAGTTGCATACAGATAGTCCTAAGATCGCCTATTATTTTAAAGCTAAAAATCAGGTGCTGATCACTTGCACATTGATGTTTCTTCTATTCTGAAAATCAAAGAAGATCAGGAAATTGCACTTGATGCTCTGGATTTTATTTTAGAATTAAAAAATACCCTAGGTATTCCTGATGATATGCTGCCAACGTATATGGAAGAAATAACCAGCACACTTTATGGAGCTGCCTATAAATATAAAAATCAAAAGCACAGTTCAATGGCATTGGTTGATGCCAATTTCCAGGAGATAGAAAAAGCCATGTCTGAAGGACATCCATGTTTTGTTGCCAATAATGGTCGTATAGGGTTTAATTCTAAACAATATCAACATTTCGCCCCTGAAATTTCAACGACTTTTTCGTTAATCTGGATCGCAGCACATAAAACCAAGGCAGAATTTCATAGCATAGCAGAGTATAATTATGAAGAGTTTATTAAAAACGAACTGGGACAAGAAACCTTCACAGCTTTTACAGAGAAGTTAAAAATTCATGGATTAGCTCCTAAAGATTATATTTTTATGCCAGTACATCCATGGCAATGGGAAAATAAGAT
This sequence comes from Asparagopsis taxiformis, assembly GCA_030407315.1. NCBI lineage: Eukaryota > Rhodophyta > Florideophyceae > Bonnemaisoniales > Bonnemaisoniaceae > Asparagopsis > Asparagopsis taxiformis. The sequence goes on along the minus strand of JALQPE010001080.1, from coordinate 3,795 downwards.
TAGCACCATTTTTGCTCAAGATATTGCAGAGCAATCCATTGTGTTATTGGGAGAAGGAAAAGATCAATACGCCGCACAACAATCAATCCGAACTCTTTTTAATACTACAGATCCAAACAAGTTATACACTAAAACCGCATTATCAATACTCAATATGGGCTTTATGCGTGGGCTTTCTCCATATTATATGGGAAGCACCCCAGTTATTACAGAATGGATTTCAGAATTATTAGGTAACGATTCATTTTTACAGCAAACAGGATTTACAATGCTCGGAGAGGTTGCTACGGTAGGCTATAGAAATCGATATTATGAAACCTTAGGAAAAACCGAAGCGCATAATAAAATGTTATCAGCTTTATGGAGAGAAAGCCCATATGTAAAAATTACTAAGAATCAGAAGTTGATGACCATGGCCGCGTTGTTACATTTGGATAAGGATAATAATTCATTAGTAGTCGAATTAATTAGAAAGTCTGGTGTAGATGTTGAAGTATGGTTAGAAAGATATCTAAAAGCGTATTTAACTCCCTTATTGCATGTTTGTATCAGTATGAACTTGTATTTATGCCTCACGGCGAAAATCTAATTTTGGTATTTGAAAATAATATTCCGGTAAAGGCTATTATGAAGGACATTACCGAAGAGATTGCTGTTTTTGACAATACAATTTTCTTGCCCGAAAAGGCGAAACGATTACATGTTGAAGCAGGTAATGAAATTAAGGCACTGGCTATTTTTACTGATGTTTTTGATTGCTTTTTTAGATTCTTGTCAGATATCTTGGTTCATCAAGGCGGATACGACGAAACTATATTATGGAAAAAAGTAGCGCAATGCATTCTGCAATATCAAAAAGACAATACGCACCTCTCTGATAAATTTAAACAAATCGATCTCTTTGTACCAGAGTTTAAAAGATGTTGCCTTAATCGATTACAGTTAGCAAATACAAAGCATATGCTCAATTTAGCTGATCCTGTAGATAGCTTACAATTTAATGGGACTATAAAAACCCGATTGCCAAGTTTAAAACAACAGAAATACAAAATACAGAAAATGCTTTATGAAAACTCAAAATAGAATACTAGCCATTGACCTTGCAAGAGGAATAGCCGTTCTTATGGTAATTTTGGTACATACCTTATGGATTTATGGTGACATACCCACACAATCTGAAACCTGGTTGGGTACAGCCATTCATTTTATAGGCAAAGGAACCCCTATGTTCTTAATCGCAATGGGAGTATCCTTTACTTTATCTCGTAATCAAAGTATTGTGCTCTCTATCAAAAGGGCTTTTTACATTTTAGCGATAGGATACCTTATGAACTTTCTAAAGTTTGTACTTCCTGTTTTGATAGGAACTGTACCTGATAATTTTATTGAAGCCTACGGCTGGACTGCTCCTGCAACTTTGGATAATATGATATATATGCTAGGTACTGGAGATATTCTTCAGCTAGCGGGGGTTTCTTTATTGTTTATGGGAGTTATCAATCATTTTTCAAAAAATAAATATGTGCCTTTATTAATTGCATTATTCATTGCTGTATTGACCAAGGAGGTACATGGTTTTCAAATTGAGATTACAGGTGTGAGTTATTTGTTAGATCTTCTTTGGGGAGCCGGTTGGAATGTATATTTTGCAGTATTTCCTTGGTTTTCTTTTATTCTTATTGGTATGTTTTTCGGCATGTGGTATAAAGAAGAAAAAAAAATAACAACTACCTCTTTTCTCGTATGCTTATTTATGGAATTGTTTTGATGATCATTGGAGGGGGACTATGCTATTATAATTTCGAATATCACTTGGGGATTATTTTCATCTGGGTCCTGGCGGAGTACTATATTTAGCAGGGTTTAATTTAGTGTGCTTATGGGCCATGCAAATAGCTGTGACAAAAGTTAGAGAAAATGTAATCTTCAATTTTTTTTATTACTGTAGTAAACGTGTTACCACAATCTATGTAATACAATGGGTGCTGATCTGTTGGGGGATGGGGATATTAGGATACCAACAACTTGGTGTGATTGGAGTTTTACTATTAATTCCTTTTTACATCATATTGACACTGACAGTTCAAAAGTTTGGTTTGGATAGATTATATCTGAAAAAAAGAAGCAACAGAAACCCTAAACCAGTGTTGAGCAAATAACTATATATAGGTAGACATATAGTATTACGATACTTTTGGGGTTATACCTTCATTCTTTTAAAAGCAGCGGTAAAGTGCGTAGAATTTTATACCCTACTAGTTCAGATATTTCGTAAATAGGCTTTTGGCTATGTTGTAGTAGTTGTTTGGCTTTACTCATTCTAAGTCTGAAGCATATTCGAATATAGTTTTTCCAAATAGGTTTTTAAACTTTTTTGAGCACAAAATCATTCAAACCTATCTGCATAGATAATTGTTGAATAGAGAATTGAATCGAAAGGTCCGAAGTGATCAGATGCTTTGCTTGATATAGCTTTTTTACCATATGTCTGAGATGTAATTACAGCTTGCTTTTGTGTGAGAGAGTTTTCTAGTTTTAGAGCAATCATTCAAAGTGTTTTGATTCCAGAAACAAACGTTTTAGTAATCCTTTTCGCTTATCAGTTAGAATTTCAGAAAGGATTCCTGTGTTTTAGGGCATATGGGTTTTAGAAAGCGTTCTCGTAGTCTTATTAAAGAATATTTTCCAAAGATTCGTGTTCTTCGTCAAGCCGATGTTTTTAATAAAAAAATCTCTACTCATTTAATCTTTATTTCTTTTAACGTTTTCGTTATGATAAGAAACAGAGCCTTGTATTTTGGACAGGTATAAAAGGTAGCATTCTTGACTTTCGTAAATAAGATCATGTTCGATACCTTCAATTTGATGATTTGCTCGCCTTCAATAAGAAACGATAATTCAAGAAAACTTTGGTTAAGATTTCCTCAATAAAAAGGTCTTTCTTAAATGCGATATCAAATAAACTTATAGATAGCCACCAAAATGATGAATTGCCATAAAACCAGCTGCAAAATTCTTCTAAAAACCTAAATTTTTTAGAAAACTATACCACATTGCTCTATGATCTTAGTTTGTTCTGAAATGGAATGTAAGTTCTTAATTTTTGTCTTGGTCTCAATCAACGTTTTTCACGTCTTTTTTTTTCCATAATGCGTCATTTTTCTACTGCTGTACATACTAATTTTGCCAATTAAATTTATTTAGACCAATTATAAATAATGTTATTCAGGTCGCTAAAATAAACAAAAAATTGTAACAGTCAGTGATTATTTTGAAAAGAAAAAGTAGTGTCTTTTTCCTGTTTTTGCTATGCTTTTTGCCATGGTCAGGAGAAGACAAGGTTTGGGTTTTGGATCAAAGTTCAAATCCAATTCCAGAAGCTTCTATACGGGTAGTTGAACTTAAAAATGTGGGAACGAGCAGTGATTTTGATGGAAGGTTTAGGATTAGCTTCCCAAAGCAAGTAACATTAGAAAAAAGTTTATAGGGTTCAAACACTACGCTTACTCTCTAAAATACAAATGTTTCAGGCTCGTTGATAACTATTGTTCTTGCGGAAAGTATAGAACAATTGAACGATGTTATAGTAAAAGGCAAAACTGAAGCACAAAAGACTCGCGAAAAAGCTTTTGAAGTTGAGGTGTTCAGACCCAAAGAATTAAAAAAATGTAAGTGTAGATATTAATTCGATATTGACTACAATCCCTGGAGTTAATGTTCGGCAAAGAGGAGGGTTAGGATCTGCTTTCGATTTTTCGCTAAATGGGTTTATCTGGTAAACAGGTAAAGTTTTTT
>JALQPE010001079.1:0-14894 GCA_030407315.1 Asparagopsis taxiformis | reverse complement strand
AATTTCCATCTGTAGGTATGCCCTGATATCACATTCGAAATCACAACAAGAACCTGCCGCGTCGCCGAATAGGCGACGCGGCCGAAGAGGGGAACGAAGCCGCACGCGTCCCAGCCCATCGGAAAAGCACTAATCGAGCTTGTTACGTGGTTCAAGTTTTATACCATGCTTGGACCGATGTGGCCTTCGCCGCAAAGTCTTCCAGCTTCGAAGAGTTGATGGCGCCGTACATCATTTTCGACAGCAGTGAGCATTGGTTTGACGTGCTCGATGAAGGTCTATTCGCACCGATAGAGCAGAAGCTAGATCTCTACCACGACAAAGCTCCCCTATCTCATCCTGATGGATATGGTGGAAAAGTAGAGACAAGAACCAGTGCGCAGCACAGTGCATTTAGGGACCTTGTGAGGAAGTTCTTCGACCGGTTGCAGTTTCTTATCGTCAACCCGGACCTGTACACCTGGCCGGAGTCCGACCGCTGGGGGGCGCTGGAAATATACTTGTCAAGCGGAAATCCGGACAAGCTGCCAGCGTACTTTGACACACTCGACGAAGACGTTATGGCTGTCCTCCGCCCGGCACCACAAGCCGCGGACGCAGAAAAGGTCCCCAAGCCGGTTGATGACACTCCCACTCGTCGCAACACAGGAGGGAGAGGTTTGGTTCCGTCGACAAGACACACAACCAGGCTTCAACTTGGACCTGGGAGGACCAGTCTTACTGCCCAAGGGCCGTCTCCCCCGTCACCGTCACCCCATGCGACAGAAGAGCAGGAAAGTGAAGGGCAGGCTCTCGCAAAGGACTCTTTCGAAAATGAGTCAGTATTGCCGGGTGTACGACGTCCCTTTCGAAGATTTGGTCAGTGCCGACGAGAGCCGAGAACACGTGCCCATCACGGGCAACGTTCAGCTCATTCTGACTGATCCGCCCTACAATGTTCGTCGTAAGAGGAACGATTCCAACTCTTCGTACGACAGGCTAACTGCAGAAGATATGCAGGCTAGCATCGAAGTGTTTGACGAGCTGTTGCGCCCCGGTGGCCACGGCATCGTGTTCTGCTCCGTTTTGCAGTTCTACGAATGGTTTCATTACTTGGAAACGTACAAAGGACCGCAGTCAGAAGGCCCAACCGATACTGCTGCCAGTGATGACGGGTCGGATGAAGAAGAGGTTACGTCCATGAATTCGGACTCCGAAGCATCGCAGCACAGTGGCGAAGAAAGTGCGGATGAGGAGGAGGACGAGGACGAGGAGGAGGACGTCGTTCGGAATTCAGTTTTCTTCGTTGACGAGGTACCTCTGTTGTTTGTCCGACTACCTGGGCACCTCTATCAAATGCCGGGGCGGAAGAGGTACCAACGCATGAACATGGCAGAGGTCGCTATCCACTTCTGGAAGCGAGGTGTTCCGTTCAAGACTGGAAGCGAGATGGTGGCCTATAGGAACCACGGATACATGGACGGCACGTACCCGGCGTGGTGCAACGTCACCATCAATATGCCCGCCATCGATTCGAATGAGATGGTGTGGCGAACAAGGAGCACAACCGGTGCTACGGTCAGAGTTCGTGCAGAGCAGAAGAGCGTCGCTCTCATGATGGAGTTGATCAGCCAGCATTCACAGCCTGGTGATATTGTTGTCGATCCATTCTCTGGCACTTTCGCAACGGGAAAAGCAGCTATGAGCTTGCCTGAGCACCGTGTTTTCGTCGGCAGTGACATGGACAAATTGTGTGTGGCACGATCGCTTCCAAAGCTGTGTGCAGTCATGTCACGTGTAATTCTTTCAAACAACACTGACATGAGGGTCACGACAGAAGCGAAACAGAGTGCTGAGAAGTTCTTGGCGTCCCCCTCTGTCACGATGCGTACGCAGAGGGAACGCAGGATCATCGAACCCCCACCTGGCCTTCCCCTGTACCAGAGGTTCCCGAAATATATTCGGCAGTACCTCTGGCAGCTGTGCCCAGAGTCGATTGCGTCGCACGAGCACATGGAAAAACCGGTACATTATTGGCCACCTTCCCTGCGCCGCTGGTTGCAAACTGAAAACCCTCGCGTGATGCGGGCACACGATTGTGTTGCGAAAAAATTGAGCGTTCGACCATCGCTGATTAAGCATCCAAATGCAGGAAGAGGGCTCTTCGCTGAACAGACATTTAATGTTGGCGACGAAGTATGTGCATACTACGGAACTGTTGTGTACTCTGATATGAGCAAGGAGTCGATGAGGTTCGCGTACGGAGAGGGTCACATGGCGATAACGAAGGAAACATTCTTGATGTATGCCATCAAGCTGTATGCAACAGCGGAGGACGACGAAAACATCGAGCATCCAATTTGGATTGTTCCGGCTCCGTTCTGTTCGGCGCAGTTCATCAACGACCCGCGGTATTTGCGAGGTGAGGACACTCCGGCGGAAGACACCAGGCGGATGGCCAACGTCGAGTTTGTCGAGAACTACAGCAGCGGTTCGACGGGGAAGAAGCTCAAGGCGAAGGACCTAGAAAATCCGAAGATCATTGTAGTACGTGCAATCCGCGATATCCGTCCGGGGCAGGAGCTCTACGTTCATTATGGGACAGCGTTTAGAGCATGGAATTAGGGTCACGAAAGATGTTTTCATTTCGACTACAAATAAAGCTACGTTCCAGAGTTGAAGTATATCATATAATGCAGCATGTCCAGCCACCATTACTCCAGGGTGAAACCTATTGAGCAGTACTCGCCTGTCAAAAACCAATCGTTCACACTCTAGGTGCACTTCGTCCGAGCAGTGAACCTGACTGCTTGGATGCTGTTATGCGTGCAGATGCAAAATACACGACCAAGTTGAAATGGACGCCCGGTGGATGTCCAGCTCAGTTGCATTGCTGTCCGGCCCAGAAATTCTACAATTCAGGGCAGAAAAAAATATTGCAAAAAACATCGATTTGGGCGGTCGAAAGTGCCGTACGGCACACCCCCATCTCAAAAACATGTTCACATGTGCATGTTTTTGAGAATAGCCCAAATTTTAATTCAAATCAGGACGTCTTCCGGACATAGGGGTGCTCGCGGCCTAGCTCTACAGCTGTAATTGTACCTCATTAAATACTGTTGATGACTGCCTACCGTATACAATCTGGGCTGTTGGCGTATTATCCGGTACTTGACCTGACCTGAACGTTCATCGCAGACCGTTGTGGTTACCGACACTATACAGCAATCTTTTTTGTATCTCGTGCAACTCAATCGTTCCATCGCTTCGGGAAAGCTTCATTATGCCGCCGCGTATTGCGAAGAAAGCTCCAAAGCCTCCGGGCCTCCAGAAAACCCGGTCAGCAGCTGCTGTATCGAGTGCCCGACAATCCCGTGCGAAGAAGCGGTCTGGGCCTACCGGCAGCATTGAACCGCGGTCCGGTAGTCGCAAGACGGACCGGCGCAGAACTGGGGATCCGCAGCGAGAAAGTGAGGAAGGAGGAACGGCGCGGAGAGAGATGGGGCTTGACCGAGGCAAGCGTGCTCGCAGGGACAGTGAACATCATGATGATGACATGATAGTGGCTCAAAACATGTTGGAATTGCGGCAGAGTGCTATGGCAAAGGTAGTTCCTCCCGGGTCGGCAGATGCGGATCCGCACCTCGAGGTGCTGCAGACGGAGTCCCAGCCGGGGGTTCGCGAGACACTGGAGGCTGTGACCCCCACTGCGCCAACTATGCCGAGTACATCAGCCCCAGCAGGTAATGCAGTCAGGGACCCGAGGATAGCGGCAAGGGATGTTGTTTCTGAGCAACGTTCACAGGATGCCAACTATCATCGGCGGTCAGGTGGTACTGAGGGGAGAGAGCAGCCGGAGTGCGGGCCTCGTCACAACAGACTGTCATTGGTGCCAAATATGCGCGTAACGCCCCCGCGACGTCAGGCTATTGGCGATGGAGGACATCATAATCCCGATAGCGTGCGAGATGGGGGGACGGTGAGGGCAGAGAGGTTGCATCCGCCGGAATCCATCGATTTAATGGCGAGTCGCATCAATGCGCAGAAGAAGAAGATCGCGGAGCTGGAAAAAAAAGTGTTTAGCCAGGACATAGCAAACAAGGCGCTCACCACGGAGATTGTTGCGTTGGAGGCTAAGGTGAAGACTCTGCAGGCGGAAAATGCCAGCCTTACTGCAATTGCGAGAACAGGTAGAATCAGTGATCACGGTGGCGGTAAGTCGAAAATACAGAAAGCCATTCCTGTGAAATACCTTGGAGTTCTTAGGGCGGTTGAGGAAAACCTGACAAAGTGGTGCAAGAACGAGACTATGGAGCTGGACCCTATAGCGGAACAAACGCAGAGACGTTGGACTGGACGTACCATCGAGGTAGAGCCGGTAGAAGGGGCACTTTGGAGCGAAAACGGTGTAGGATATATTGCTACCCCTCCGGGCTATATCATCAAGAATCTGCAGTGGTATACACCTTCGTACAGGGACGAGAGTGATCTGCTGAATGACTTGGTGCGACACGTACTGCGTCAAAGTCCGTGGTGTGATGTGTTTTCCGATGAGGAGCAGCGTGTGTGCTGTCAAGAGGCTGTGGCGGGGAGCAAGGAATTGAAAGTGAAGGTGACGCAGAAACTGTCCGACGTGATGAGTGCACGGAAGCGTAATGCGAGGGACAGATTGTTCGGTTCGCTGGGGTACACGAAATTAATGTCTAGATGCACGATGCTGACGACGCGAGCTGAGATGGACGAGCGAGAGGATCAAAAGCGCGAAGCGTCTGAGAAGCTTTTGAAACGGGAAAGCAACGGTGATTTGGATATGGGGAGGTGGCGAACGGCACCGTTCTCAGAGCTGCGATACAGCAAAGGCATGGTTCCTGACAGCTTCGAAATGGAAGTGAATGGTGATGCATGGTTTAACAACCGAGTAGCTGTGAATGTGCTGGACATCTTCAGGGGTTATTCGATACGACCAGAACAAGTAATGGACATAGAGACGAGCATACTAACGCTGGCGCGCCTGGATGCTTGGCTAGTGACTACTGTGGAGTGTTTGGATGAACCGAAGGGGAAAGGAGGTGCACGGCAGAAGGAGTTTACAAGGCGGTACAGTCAATATGTGGGGGTAGCTTTTCAGCAATTAGTTGGTATGGTGGTGTACTGCATGTCTTGTCTCCAAGGCTCGCAAGCAAGGGAAGAAACGGACGTTGTCGAGAGCGAACAGCGGACTAGTGCACAGTCACGGCATGTGTTTGCAAGCCGTACTGTGACGAGAGAGGCTGTTGAAGTGTGGCAAAGCGGAGAGGGGTCTGGAATTGTTCATGTCGTTGATGATGTAAACCGCTGCTCATCACTTGTTCTAGTGTCCGAGGATTGGATTCAATCGCATATTACGTCAAACCTCGGTGCTGTAATGGATTGTGTGATTGCGCAAGGACTAATTGGCGCAGAACTTTTCGTCGTTGACCCATATGCTGGACACCTGAGTGCAAACCTGAATGTCGAAATCAATGCCCCACAGTATGGGGGCATGGAGCGGCGCCATGCAGCCACTGCTGATAACGGTTTTGGCGTAATGGAGGATGGTTGAAATTAGTGCAGTAAATGTGACGTTGACTAGAAGGTTTTTCATGTAGTACATTATCAATAGAGTGCTGCGATTTAGATTTATTCTTCTTCATTATCATCTGTGAATTGGTAATCAGTGTTGGTGTAGAAGCGGTTGAGATAGAAACGGTGGTCCGACCAGTGCATTTGTTTCGTAAATGGCTTGACTGGAAAGTTACTTCGTACGATGTGCACGGTGCCAGATATAGTAGATGCAGGAATGAGGTCAAACCAAGGACCACCTGCACTGTGGGATGCAGTGTCATTGCTGTCAACGGATCCGTTGTCCGGGTCCCATGTGGACCACTTTAAACAAATGCACCCAAGTGATTTTTCCACAGCGGTTTTTGGGGCAAAGCAGGTCATATACTGAACGAAAGCGAGTTCTACAGGTTGAAACAGGTTTGGAGACTGCAGGCGTACCAGTGCCAGGACGCGCCCTACCCATATGGTTCTGTAGTCATCGGCAGTTCCGGAGATGACGACAAAGGAGTACTGCGATCTCTTTGCGGGGCCGAATGATGAAGTTGCAAAGACGCGCTGCTGCTTGTGCCTCGACACGTTTGTGGGGCGAAGCATGCCACTGTGCGGGTCAAAGTCGTCGGCATCTGGGACGTACCCTCCCATGACGTAGGCGGACTTTACCACGGTGACGGAAATGTCCATGTCATGTATTGGAGGGCCTTCTGCCGTGGCGCGCAGTCTAGCGAGGGTGAGGAACGCTTGTGCAGCTGTGTCACCGAGTTGCTGGAATAGCGTTATGGTGCCAGACGGGAACGAGGAGTTGTGCAGAGGCAAAAGAGTGGCAGGATCGGGCTGTCCGTCGATATCTGCAACGAGGAGGGTTGCATCGGGCAGCAGGGAGGCAAAGTCGTGCAGTGCAACGGTGAATCCGTCGCGAACGAGTACTGCACCGTCTGTGGGCGATATCATGCGTGGGTTTCCCAATGTGTTCGATGGGGTGTGACCAGTTGGAGTGGCCAAGGAGAATTCCATGTGGCGAATAGTCTCTTCCATGGCTGTGGAGCGCCTTCGAGAGTTTTTCCTATAACTCTGTTTGAACAGAAGATGCGAGTGTTCGTAGGGGCCTGCATCGATGTGTTCCAGGGCGCCATACCTCTGCAAGTCACCGGGAAGATGGTCTAGAAGATGGAACTTGAAAGTTTTGAGACCTGTGGTGTGGAATGGGCCGAGGGTGGAGAGCATTGATTGTTTGAAATAGGAAATGGAGTTCTGGAGGCTTTCTAGTTCGGCGGCAGTCCAGTGCTTGATGCGACCGCGTTTCATGACCCATGCGACGAGGTCAGAGTATTGCGTGCAGATGGAAGTGAGGGGGGCTGTATCTACTTCGTCACAGCATGTGTCAATGAATGCTGCGATGAAAGGGAACACCATGTCGACATGGTGATAGTCTTTGGCTGCGAGCATGCCGCGTATGCCGTCCTCCGTGAAGAGGCCGTTCAAATTGGTGCCCTTCTCACCCTTGGAGAAGTCGACATGAAGACCGGTGATGTAGTAGTCGCGTTCGATAGCGGACAGAATGCTGTTTGAGCCGGCGAGGATGGATTTTTTCACCTTCTTGAAGGTGCGAGGTGTCCCGGAATGGGAGGCAGTGGTGGTGGTGAGGTCTGGGGAGCTGAGGCGGTGGACAATGCACTGTTTGATGAGCTTTGAGATGCCGAGGTGGAGATTGTGCAGAGGCTCGAAGGAGAAAATGTTGTAGGGGTCTAGGGGACTGTTGGTGGGTAAAAGAGCGGTCGATTCGAGGACAGAGTGTTGTTCGAGGAGGGAGAGAGCTTCGAGCGGAGCAGTTGTATGCTCCTGAGCGCTCTCTTGGCGTGCAGAGCGTGTATCATCGAGGGAGCGGGGCTGGTGTGGCGCGCTGGATTCAAGTTGAGTGGCGGGATGTAGCAGCGGTGGCAGGGATGTGTGGTGGTAGTGCTGTTGCGAGTGCATGACAGCTCTTTGGCCTCTGGAAAGTCGCAGCAATAATTGGCTAGGATGGGAAAGCATTGGCGGGCAGTTGCAGTGGAGTCTGTGCAGGGGAACCCGGAAGAGAACGCGGTGGATAGGGACGAAAACACTTTTTCGAGTGCTTTATGAAGAATATCAATTTTGCGAGCGCGACTAGCAGAACTAGAGGTTGTCGGCATTTCATCACCGAACAAGGCGTTGGACGAAGGGTTAACAATGTACGGAAGATACCCGACGATGGTGAGGCCGGTACGGATGCAGTGGCGACGGAGGGGGGCGGAGAAGTTGAGCAGTGTGACGTGTATGGGGTATGCGACGATTGCGGAGCTCTTGAGGCTTGTGCTGCTCTTGTCGGAGTACACTTGGAGGAGGCCGGCAAAGGAGGAAGCGGTGGGATCATTTTCCTCTGCCCATACGACCTGTGGATCTTCCGAGAGCTGCACGCGCTGTCTAGTAACCTGGTGCAGCGTTTTCGCGAATTCTGTGTGTAGGGGATGAGAAAATATTGCGGTGCCGTCTGGGGCGGTCTGTGGGGAGGGGTGGAAGAGAGTATTTTGGTCGTTAGCCAGTGCTAACTGCCTGCGGAGCATGTCGACTGGGTCGCGGAGGTACAGCTGTGCCGAGTACTTACCAGTTTTGTCTGGAATGATGTGGCTCTTGTAACCTTCGGTGCGGAAATGTGTTTCGACCATGGAAGCGGTAACGTGGCGACATTCTTCTACGGTGCGAACGGCGCTGTTGAATTTTTCTAGGGAGAATGCGGGGTCTTGTAGGATGGTGATGACTTCGCTCACGCGGCCAGCGCCGGCCTTGTACTCGAGGGTTGTGAGACTGGCGGCGAGGGATTGCACGAGGAGGTCTGCGCGGGAGGGGGTTGAGGTTGGTGGCAGTGAAGCGTCACAGGGTGAGTCGCTGGAGGAAGCACGACCAGATTCTGGGTCTGGGGAGCTGGGTTGCGGGGAATCATGGTCGCCGTTTCGAGCAGGCTCATGGGTGACGGCAGGGACACGAGCGTTGTTGAAATGTTGGGGAGAGAGGTTGAAACGGTAGCGACACGTTCGCTCATGCAGCGCGAGCGCATAAGCATCTACGCAGTAGTAGAAGCACCCTTCATACTTGCATTCCATGTCGAGTTTTGACGCAAAAGGGAGGATTGCGAGCTGAACAGGGGAGACTGTGCCGTCCAGATGCGACCAATTTTATTTTTGTGGTGCTTTCGAGACTTGGAATGTAACGTGTTCGTTCGTAGTTTTGTGGGTAGTAGTTTTGTGCTCACTCCAGCTGACATCCCAACGGTGGAATTTAACCGAGAGTTCAATCATTTCCAACTGTTACATCACATTGCGTGCTGGCAACGTGTGCATGGAAGGACGAACGACTGCCCTGGGACATGAATTTTCAATTAATTCATTTGTAATAATAAACTTTTTTATTTCCGAACTTCGTGGAATCTGAATGTGCTTTACAGCGGATATGCCACGGATCATGTAAGGAAAGCAAATGGATTCTCATATATATGATTATATGTTTATATTCGTTGTTCTCGATCCGGATCTCATTGTTCGGGGAATCAGAGACCATGGCTTGGGCCATACTCAATCTCACTGCCGGCGATGATTTCGAGTATGCACAGCAAGACTTAAGCGGACGCTGAAAGCTGTCCGGTCGACGCCGCAGGCTCCACTCCGCCCTCATCACCGACTGAGATTCTTTGACCGCCTTTGCTTTGTTTAGTGTAGAGGATGGACGAAGGTACGTGCGCGAATCTTGAGGGTATGCATTGAGGGAAGCGTGGGTTTTGAGTCTGACTATTTCCGTTGATGCGATATTTTTCATGGGAAGCCTGTTGACTGATGGTGTGTATTGAGCGGAGGATGGAAGAGAGGTACGTGAAGTTTTGAAAGTATGCTGTGAGGGAAGGTTGGTTTTGAGTCTGACTGTTGTGGTTGATTCCGATGTTGTATAGATGATGCAGGAATGTTGATGACGGAAGGTAAGTTTCATTGAGTGCCAAGATGTGCTTTGCGAAGATATGGACTGCTGACTATGATTATTGTTAATTGCAAGGTTTTTGGATCATGGTTTGTATTGTGTGTAGGATGGATGAGAGGTACATTTGCGAGTTCTCAGGGTATGTAGCGAGGGAAACGTTGGTTTTCAATCTGACTGTTGCGATTGAATCCGATGTTGCGTAGGTGATGGAGGAATAGTGATGACGGAAGGTAAGTCACATTGGGCGCCCAGACCGGTTGTGCGAAGATGCGGAATGCTGACTACTTTTCTTGGCTACACGATTACGTGATTTATGGTTTTTATTGTGTGCAGGATGGAACAGGTAAAGTAAGTGTGCGAGTTTTGAAAGTAAGCAGCGAGGGAAGGTTGGTTTTGAGTCTGACTATTTCCGTTGATGCGATATTTTTCATTGGAAGCCTATTGAGTCATGGTGTGTATTGTGTGGAGAGAAGGTAAGTGTGCGAGTTTTGAAAGTATGCTGTGAGGGAGGGTTGGTTTTGAGTCTGACTGTTGTGGTTGATTCCGATGTTGTGTAGATGATGCAGGAATGTTGATGACAGAAGGTAAGTTTCACTGAGCACCAAGACTTGTTTTGCGAAGATATGGACTGCTGACTTTGATTATTCATTGCAAGGTTTTTGGATCATGGTTTGTATTTTGTGTAGGATGGATGATTCAGTCATCCTTGGAGAGGTAAGTAAGGGAGTTTCTAGGATATCTGTCGTGGTAAGCGTTGCTTTTGAATCTGACTGTTGGGGTTGATGTTTTGTATGTGATGCAGGAGTGGTGAAGCAGGAACGGCAGGACTGAAGGAGAGTGAAGAAGGGATGTAGGAAGATGGGGAATGAAGCTGTGAGGTGTTTCTGGTATGTGTATATTTTGGGGCATACGATAGAAGTGAGAGTGCGTTTCAAGTGGTGTAAGATTTTGCTGACAATGTTCATGTTTGATGTCTTGATGATTTAATGGGCTGGGGTGGTGTCGAGGAAAGCGGGGATGGTATTGGGAAGGAGCGTATTTTTTGTAATCTAGGTCGTGAGGGTTCTTGAAGTATGTGCGGATGGTGGTGCATGGCGTTCAGATGGTAGGGAGAACGTGATAGTGAGGGAGATGGGTGATCGACGATATGCTGACAGGTATTTTGTATTCTGGCTGGATACGTATTTCGTATTCTGGCTGGATACATATTCCGTATTCTGGCTGGATACGTATTTCCTATTCTAACCGGGTATTTATTTCCTATTCTGACCAGATATGTATTCCCTATTCTAGAGAGACGTATTGTATACGAGCAGTTTCCTAAATGAGAGAATAAAATACGGTCCGATATGGGCCCTGAATTTACCATCCGCTGTAATTTCTTCCCTCCCGGTTTTCGCTGATATATTGTATACTGGATGTCGGGTCCTAGTATTCCGCCATATGTACTAGAGAAAGTGGATGTCGGGTCCTAGTATTCCGCCATATGTACTAGAGAAAGTGGATGTCGGGTCCTAGTATTCCGCCATATGTACTAGAGAAAGTGGATGTCGGGCCCTAGTATTCCGCCATATGTACTAGAGAAAGTGGACGTCCGCATCCAAAAAATTTTTATTTTTTTTTGGACGCGGACGTTCATTTGTTCTAGTAAATCTCGGGGCCGACTAGGACCCGTACTAGAGAGACTGGACGTCCGCGTCCACTTCCGAAAACACAGACGCATACTAGCGGACAAGGGATATCAAAGAGCGGCGCATCACATCAGGCTGATTCATCCGATGAGAAAGCCTACCAGTCGGGACCTTTTCCTCAGTGAGATACAGATGAACAATGATATCTCAAGTGACCGCATCATCGTAGAAAATTTCTTCGGTCGTCTGTCTAGCCTGTGGGGTGTGATGACTAACAAGTACAGGTGGAAGGAAGACAGCTACGATATGATATTTGAAATGTGCCTTGCACTGACTAATCTGCATATCAAGTTCAACCCACTTTGTGCTGAAGATTTATCGTTCTATGATGCTCTTCAGAATTACTTGTATGGCATAGGATCTCAGCGGGCACAGAAGAGGCGCAATTCGCAGAGGTCTTATAGGCGTAGAACTATGCGTAGGTTTACAATGGAGTTTGAGGAGGAGGATGGTGATGACATCATTTAGATAGATCGCAGCCCACTTGCATTGATAGCAAGTAAATGAAGGTATAAATCTCTATAAGGGATCTCCTGGGGTTATACCAAACACAAATTTGATCAAAAGTAGTTTAGGAGATCTGACATGTCCTGGGGGAAAAGAGTTGTTGGATCCATCGCGGAAGCAGAAATTTGGAAATGGCGTTGAGCCGTTCGTTGTACTGTAAGGGGGCTAGTAGTGCGCATGAATTGGTGGACCAGAGAGATTCATGCGTGACGAATGCAACGAACTTTGTGCCTTACACATATTTCACCCCCCAGTACAAGTCATCCATATGACAGCATTTACCCAGGACCAGGCAACTCAGTGAGATTTGAACTCGAGACCAATGCCCGAGCAC
Organism: Asparagopsis taxiformis; assembly: GCA_030407315.1. Classification (NCBI taxonomy): domain Eukaryota; phylum Rhodophyta; class Florideophyceae; order Bonnemaisoniales; family Bonnemaisoniaceae; genus Asparagopsis; species Asparagopsis taxiformis. Next base: position 2,819 of record JALQPE010001079.1, on the reverse strand, counting down.
CACTTTCTGATTTTGGATTATTCGCCAATAATATAAGAACAAGTTACAGGTCATCCAGCAGATCAGCGTGCCAGGGGTTTGCTCAAGATCTGGAAATTTTCTAAGATATTTAATTTTTAATTAGGTTTTCCGTAATTTCTAAAATAATGAGTGTTTTCGAGAAAGAGTCAATCTATGCTCAAAAGCTATATTTATAGGAAATCACACAGTTCTATTCGAAATGACTCCGTATTTAGGAAATAACTTGATCTTTAATTGAAGTCTAGGTAACTGAGTTTGCGGTCTATTGTACTTCAGTAGCCGTACAATCATCACATAGGATCATGCACTCAATAAACTAACTCAAGCGCCCATTCTGTAAAGGTGCTTCCAGGCACTGCAATTTCTCTCTTTTCCAATACTGTATAGTATCACATTAACACGATCCCCTCCTCAGCCGACAGTCCCGGGCTGTCTCTCTCAATTACCTCGATTTCCTTCCTCGGCGACGCATTCGATGAACCAGAATGGTATGCATTGAGGTTGCTGGTTCGATGTAGTGCAATGCCCGAGCTGTCGATTCGACTTGGGGTAGTGAGCCGATTCGGCTAAGCACGGCGAGGTGTTCGAGCCCTCCTGTCTCGGTGGTCAGGCTCGAATCCAAATTCGGTGTGCGAGTACGTTTTAGATTTCGGCTTTCCGATCTTGAGATATCGCAAAAGGCGTGCTTGTTGGAACCTCACGATCTGAGGGATCTTCATGAAATCTCTTGAGTAGTAAGATATTGAAGGTAGGATGAATATGTTTGTACTCAGCAGGCAGCTCCAAACGATAAGCGTGACCATAGGCTAGTTTTTCTAGTACGGTAAAAGGTCCAATGTACTTTGGACATAATTTCTTAGTCTTGCCTTTGCGGAGCGGTAGGTTCCTTGTTGAGACCATCACAAGATCTCCAACTTCAAATCGTAAATCTTGTCGGTTTGAATTTAATTCATCGGATGTAGTAATGTTAGCTTGTCGAATAGCTTCTTGTGCGAGTCGAGTGGCTTCCTGAATTTCTTTAACGAACATGTTTGAGGCAATATTTGGTGATTCGGAAAAATTGGAGTGCAGAATATCGGAAATGGAAAAGGGGTGTTGATCATAGTCAAGATAAATAGGGGATTTCTTGGTAGCTTCGTTAGCGTAATTATTGTAAGCAAATTCTAAACCTGGTAGATGTTTGTCCCAGTCCTTTTGTGTGTACGATAAGAAGAAACGTAGCATCTCTTCGAGTGTTCGAAGTGCTCATTCCGACTGTCCATCAGTTTGGGGATGAAATGCAGTAGAAAGATTAAGTTTTACCTTCAAAAATTTCATGAGCTCCTTCTAGAAGGATCCGGTGAGCCGAGTATCTCGATCTGAAATGATCTTTCTAGGAAAGCCATGATGTTTGTACACCTCTCTGTAAAACTCATCAGAAGTGTCTTTTGCTGTATAGTTTGGTTTTAGCGGTATGAAATGTGCTTGTTTGGACAATATATCCCCAACTAAGAGTATAGCGTTTTTGTTGTTAATGGTTTTGGGAAGTTCAAAAATAAAAATCCATTGATATTTCTTCCCATTTCTTAGTAGGTGGTGGAAATGGTCTTATAGTTCCCAGCTGTTTTTGATTTGAAATTTTCGCTTCTTGGCACTTCTTGCAAGTTCGTATATATTTATATACTTCCTTGTTCATCTTTTGGCCAGTAAAAGAATTTCCGAATTCTTCTAAGTGTCTTCTTGAACCCTCTATGTACTCCGATCAAGGATTTGTGATTATCATAGAGAGTGGTTTTTTTTCATGTTACCACTTGGTATGCATAATCTATTCTCGAAATAAATTCTTTTTCCAACTTTCCTGTATGGATCGTTGGGATTCTGATAAATTACTTTAAAGTTTTCGTCTTGAGATACTCTTTCTCAAGACTATCTAATGTTTCTTCGTTTACATGAATGATTGATACATTCATGAGTTTTCTAATGATATCGGAAGACTTTCTATATACGTCTCTATATTGTCTAGATAGTGCGTCTGCAACTATATTGGATTTTCCCTTGACGTATTCAATTTCATAATCGAACTCTTGCATAAATTCGACCCATCTTGCTTGTTTACGTGATAGGGATTTCTGTGTATCTAAGTACTTTAACGGATGATGGTCCGTTCTTATCTTAAATTTGGATCCGTGTAAGTATGGTCTCCAAGTCTGTAACGCGTGTATCACAGATAAAAGTTCCCGTTCATGAGTACCATAATTCTGTTCTGCAGGATTTAACTTCCTAGAAGCATATACTACGGGTCTAGTTCCTTTTTCATCTGTTTGTGTAAGAACTGCCCCTAATCCTGTCTGAGATGCATCTGTAGTGAGTTCGTATGGTAAATTTGGATCAGCACATCGGAGTAGTGGTGCGTCTGTTAGTAATTATTTCAACTTATCAAATGAGTTTTGCTCCTCTTCAGTCCATTTGTATCCTTTGTCTTTTCTTGTTATATTGGTAAGAGGCGTCACTACGGTAGCAAAGTCCTTCACAAATCTTCTGTAGTAGTTACAAAGTCCAAGAAAACTTTGAACCTGGGTTACATTCTTTGGAATCTTCTAACTTTTTACAGCTTCTATTTTCTTTTGATTTACTTGAATTCTACCTTTGCTTATAATGTGTCCTAAATACTCAATCTTTTGTTTGAAGAAATCACATTTGGATTTCTTTCCATATAGCTTATATTCTCTAAGCAACTGTAAAACCTTTCGAAGATACTCCCAATGCTCTTCGATGGTCTTACTGTATATCAGGATATCTTCTAGGTGCACTAGAACAAA
>JALQPE010001078.1:0-34352 GCA_030407315.1 Asparagopsis taxiformis | reverse complement strand
TTCTGATTTCATAAGTTCATAAGACTTCATAAATTATTTATATCACTGTAGTAATGAAAGAAACAATATCAAGTTGATCTTTTAATAAATTTGCTGATGCTATATCAGACCATCCTATAGTTACCAAATGGTTTAGGGTCGTATTTTTTTGACCTGTTGGATCATCTCTCGAAGCCAGGCAATTACATTTTCTTTCCTCTGCTTTCAAAATCAAGATTGGGTTCATTTTTGATATCCCATGCCAGAATAGCTTTATGATTTTTAGTTTGCTTACAATTTGCTCGGCTGTCGATGTGTAAGTGTCCAATCCAATACCGAGTAATCTCATAAAATCAATAAAGTCAACAATCACTTTGATTTCTTTTGTTTTCGGCCACATCTAATACTCGCTCAAGTTTTAGTAACTTTTCTTCTTTTACAAAAGCCTTCCCAAAATCTTCGTATTGCACAAAAATTCTAATTGTATTAAGTCCTGCACTTTTAATAATATCAAAGTCATTAGCAATTGTGGTAGCATCAAAACGATCTCCAAACATATCCCAAGGCGTTTCCTTTGGATAATAGTTTATTCCTTTAATTTGATACTCTTTTGTGTTTACAAAGATCTTTTCTTGTTTAACGGTCACCACCGGTTCTACTTTTGCAGTATCTTGTTGGGGTAGGTTTTTGCTTTTGTCATATGTCGTATTCGCCAATATCCATCTTCAAGTAATAATAGTACTTGATAATCTGATTGATGTTGGTTTTCTAAAAGCAAATGATTTTTTTGGTAAATCCTCTGATATTCATTTACATTTTTATCCGTTAGCACTGCAAGTTGTCCATCGGCACTGTAGAAATCTAGTGACATATTATGATCAATAGTAGTAGCCTCATACTTAGATTCTTACTCTTATTAATATCTAGTAGTGCCTCAATATTTTTTTTAGCACTTGTTGTATAATATCGTTTATGCCTTTTCTGTCTTGGGTTTGAAATGCTACTTGTTTTACATACCAGGCATTGAGATAGTCCTTTTGTATATCTGTAAGGTTTGTTTTTCGATAGGGCGACCAGGATTAACAGTGTCGACCCAGGTAATTTTTGGTAAAAAATTGGTGCCCTATCTATCGCTACTCGAAGCATCGAAGACCTATCTGCTCCAGTGTTAAGGTATGATAAGGTCTGACTGATCCCAAAAATAATAAGCGAGATGAGTCCTATAAAAGATGCTATAAGCAACGAACGATATATGTTTTTATTCCATTTTGTCATTTTAGATATACTGCTTTCAACGTCTTTGTAACTCCCAACGTTGTTATGTTAATTTCATAGGTGTTTGGGGGGTAAAATTCTGGTTTTAGAATAAACTTTACTTTTCCATCAGAAGTGGTTTTAATTAAAGTTTCTTCTAAACCATTATTTTGTTTAATATGAAGGTTACTCGTGCACCATCAGGAATCAATTGATCCATAAAACTCAGCAAGGGACCAATGGTGATTTCTCTTTTGTCACTAGAGTACTGTATCTTGAATCTTGTAATACAGGCTTAAAATTGATTTCCAGGGTGTTGCTTTTGCTATGCCAGGCACATAGGCAGTGACTTTCCAGGATTCTTCGCGATCGGGATGCAATATCTTTCCGATGGCTTTACCGCGAAAGGTATTTCCTTGTGTTTGCAAAGAGTTCCCGTGCTATTTTTGATAAGAAATTGCACCAAAGTACCATCACTAATCGCATTCCATATTCATCTTGTAAAATAGACGTTTCGAACTCTATGATTTGGTTTCCATCAGCATATATGTGTTTATTATTGCTTTTAATTTCAAAATCCAAAGGTAAATCCGGAATACGTCTACAGAAAATTCTTTGGACGAAGTACCTCCTACTTGAGAAGATATTAATAATCTACCATCGAGATTATACGAGTAGATATTTGACCATCCTATCATATCGGAGCTAAAAATCTTTTTTTCTTTTCGGAAGCAAGAAATTGATGTCGTAGTGAAACTTGAGTACTGTCTGGTAAGGATTGTCATAGATGTCCGTAGGTACTACTACATGCATTGTATAGTCTCTTCCACCAGCAATGATACTTGGTGGTCCTATGTAAGATTCTAGTTGAATTTTGGTTTTTTGGGTTGGCTTCAATATAGAGATCTCCTTCAAACAACGTTTTGGAGCCAGAAAATAAGGTGTAATGTACATTTCCTTTTTTTCTGCAATAAATCTGGGATTTTAAATTCTAGATCTTCTGAAGTTACCATAGTTTGTCCGTATGATGAATTTAAAAGAAAACCAATTTCTACAGAAGGCTTTATATCAAACCTAAGTGTAATATCTTCTCCTGCAACAAACTCCTTTTGAGTTGTTAAAGTGAAACGACAACCGAATTTGAATTTTTCCAAACTTTGCCAAACGAAACGCAACACAAAATGATTGCAAATAACCAAAGGATGATATGTTTTTCTTAAAATTCATTAATTAGGGGTTCCGATATAGGTGTTGATTTCTAGCTTTATATAAGCAAACCCTTTGCCTTGAATGGGTAATAAGGTTCTGATTGCAAGTTACCATCTCTATTTGGAACTACTTTTTACTAATTTCTTTATTGGGTAAGCCATTTATAAAAACGTTGTCCAGATTTTCACCAACTACTTCTAAATGTGATAAATCTAGTAAAGTATATGCAAAAGATTTTTTCCTTTGGGGTCGTATTCCTTCTCTCAGATATTTATGATCTACCCATATTAGTTTTTTATTATCATCATAATACGAGACTAATACTTGAGGAATAGTGACTTCCTGTAATCCTGCATTAAACAACACACCCGTCACACTATTTTTTTTAATCTTAATTTCATTAAAAGCCACACCTTTGTATAAGTCTGAAGTAGCTACGTTGCCTGCACATTGCAAATCAAATTTATGAGGGTGCTCTGTCAAATGTAAAGCAGTAAATTGATCTGGATCAAATGTATTTGGTTTTGCTTCTTTTGTATTCATCAGCAATTCCTTCAAAATCAATTCTAAAACTGGTGGTTTCTTTAGGGGTTAATTTGTGTTTGATACGATGCTTTGCATTAAAAGTAGCTAGTTTTGTGTCTACCTTATTATAAAGACTACCGTTAATAACAACATCAGCAGAACATTATCTACATTTTGAAGCTCACCCACAAGAATATATTGATTCTTATTTTTAATAAGGCGAGCAAGTAATACCTCTAGTACTGGTTGTTTAAGTACATCTTCATGATACGTTTGTTCTGAAGTAATTCTTCTTCGTCCATGGTTATAATATGATGTGGCAATCTCTGCAAACATTGATCCGGCGGAATATCTAAATCATATTCTAATGGTTTGACATACCATTTCCTTCTCGTTTCACTAATTCATGAAAATACGTTTATCTATTTTTTCTAAAGGCGTGATCCAATGTGTAATTACTTTAGCTTTAGCGATGCTATCTTTTTTGTCTGTAAATTGAATTTCGATTGCATCAAGTTTAGCATAAGAACTTAATAAACCATCGGTAACCGAGACTTCTAGCATATATTGATCTATGGTTTTATTACTTTTCGGGTCCAGATATGAATATGCTTGTTTAAATTCTTTGAAATCCAAGGCATCATAATATGCTTTTATCACATTTTTGGGCTTATTTGGGAAGCCTCATGAAGATAAAAATGATACATTCCATAACTAAAAATGAATAGCATTACTACGGCCCAACTGTTAGAAAACTTTACAACCCCTTTATTAAAATGGTCATAAGGGATTGCTCGATTTAAGTATTGTGGCAATGCCCTTGCCGAAGATTTTAGCACCCTAATCCATATCATTTGTATGTTTAAAATAAATGCAAGTATTGCTGTAGAAATAGGTACCAGTCCCCACATCAACTTTTGAAAAGTAGGAATGTTATCTTTAGGTAATATATTAGATAGCGGAGGGACATTTAGTTTTCCCAAACCATAATCCCATTTTCTAATTGTCGTAATCGTTGCCAACCACAAAAAAACAAAATCGGATCGTAGAATTTATCATTAGAAAACACATACTTAAGATTGTACTTTTCTGGAACCGTTAAAAACTGTTGTAACGATCCTAAACCTTCTACACCCCTAAACTTAGAGTTTTCAATTCGTTCTACCGCTCTGGTCGTTAGTTCTGGTAATCTACGGGCAGAATGATAATACCATCTACTGTCATAGCTTGTGTTTGGGCAGAAAGCCATGCCATTTGATCTCCAAATCCAGGGGTAAATATCGCCAATGATCATGTTGATCTTGCTTTAAGAAATTTACAATGGGTAACATTTTGATTTCTGAGGCTGCAACGGTCTAAAATACCCCAAACTCATCGTAAAAATAGCTGTACATATAAACGCCCCCGCCAGAATACCACCTAGAATTTTATGATAAATACCTCCAAACTTTTGTTGCATATATTTTTTTAAATCCCTTCAACAAAACGGTAACCAAATTCTCCAAAAATTGGTAATGCCATGATAGAAGCCCAAAGTGTAAATCGATCAAGGTAAGAATATTGAAAGCGTTTTCGCCCAGCATCATTTTAGGGGAGGATTAGTGCCTCCAGTACCAAGAATGGTCAATAGACTTATCGAGAGCCCGAAAAAAGATATCTTTTACTAAAAAAACGATACCATAAATACGGGAAAATGAATAGCAGTACTCCCCAAGGAATAAAAAGAACACCAATCCCGAAGAAGTAATCTCTAAAAATTATCTCTGGAACCATGTGGTATAGGTACTTGTGTAATAGGGTTATTCTTGGTATTGATCCAATAAGGTAGAATACAACTGATAATCAATACTAAAGATCCAATTCCGAATGTGATAATTCTAGGTAGAAGTTTATACAACGTTTTTGTAAAAACAAGAAAGGTTATCTTTTTAAATGAAGAAACCTGATCTTTAGAAACATCCATAATGATCATCCCAATCAATGGGAAAATAAAAAATACCATCCCAAAAATTGGAGTTACATGATGCGAAGTCACTGTCACTGCAATCAAACTTAATGACGTGAATAGGTACTTGTACTTGCCAGTGGTGATCCATAAGTAAATCTCTGGCAAGGCATGCATTAAAATAGAAATCCCCACGATACTGGGCAATTGACCAAAAATATGCAGTGTCTCTATAAATGAAGACGAAAAAACCGCCAATATAGCGGCATAACCTGCCACCGTTCTACTGGATGTCATTAATAAAGCGAATCGATAAACTCCTGTTATAAAAAGAAGTATAGCTATGATTGCAACAGTAAATAAGCCAAATTTCAAACCTCCTATATATGATAGGACACCAATGCTTTGATGCACTAATGGGGGTATCCCATTACAGTAAAGCCGGTATACCAGCTATAATTCCAAGGTTCGAACCAACTTTGAGCATAGTGATTACCAAAAAAAAGATGGATCAAGGCGTCATAGGTAGACTCTAATGTAAAGAAGATACCTGTCCCATGAAAAACAATTCCGATGAGCAAGGCGCTGATTAAATACTTATTGGTAGTTTTTTATCTATATCCAAAGTGTAATTTTTCTGATACTCTAATATACAATAAAGGTTTTGGTTTAGACGAATGGTACATCTTTCGATAAAACCATTCGTCGATAGCAATTTTCCAGTGAACGAATAACTGCCATTTTGGGGTCAACTTGATCTAATTTCGAAGTGTAACCCCAAAATAAACTATTATGAAAACCGGAATTATCATACCCTGTTACAATGAAGAAAAAAGACTAAATGTTACCGCTTTTGTAAATTTTATTCAAAAAGAAAATAACTATCATTTGTGTTTTGTGAATGATGGAAGTAAAGATCGAACTATTGATGTTTTGAAAGAAATTCAATCTTTAAGTCCACAAAATGTAAGTGTGATTGATATGAAAAAAAATTCTGGTAAAGCGGCGGCTGTAAGAGCAGGAGCGAGATACCTATACAGTAGAGGAGATATTAAGTTTATCGATTATTGACGCAGATCTATCTACAGACTTTAAAGATTTTGATGGTCTACTTAAGACACTTAAAACTAGTAACAAGTTAAGCATGGTATTTGGATCAAGAGCTAAAGATGCCTCAGAAGGTATTAAAAAAGATGGAATGCGAGCTTTGTTTTCTAAAATTATAAAAATGTTAGTGTTCTTTATCCTTAGATTACCCATTGAAGATACACAATGCGGAGCAAAAGTATTTAGAGCAGAATTGGTGCCAGTACTGTTCAAAAGAAATTTCTTTAGCAGATGGTTGTTTGATGTTGAAATGTTTTTAAGAATGAAGAAATATTACGGTAAAGTTGTTATCCTAAACAAAATCTATGAACAACCTTTACAAAGATGGGTGCACATGGAAGACTCTAAATTAGGAATTAAAGATTCTCTTGAAATCCCATACAGATTATTGTCGATTTGGTTTAATTATAATGTATTACAAAACTTAAGCTATACGAAAACAGAAGAAACTATAGAGCCAATTGTTGAGATATTTGGCATGCCAGTCAATACTTTGGCGGCATAATAAAAATTTGGGTTAAATTTTTTTCAGAATTGTTTATTTACTCAAAAACGCCCTTGATTTTCAAAGGGCGTTTTTTTATGATAAAATATTATCAATCCATCTATTCGTCGTAGAGAATAAAACAATGCTATGATCTTAAAAAGTATATTTTAAATAAAAACAAACTTTAATCATGATGATCACTTTCATTTCCAAATGGTTTTAGAGTTACACCTATACTAAAAATAAATCCATCGGTAGGGGCATAGATTTCGGGAAAAATTGGATTCTCGTTCGTGGTAATACCAAAGGCGAAAACCGGCTTTGTCTTCGATCAGTAAAGTTTTCAAAATTTATAAAAACATTCCCCAGTCAAAATTACGAATCGCTAATAACCCCATGGTAATGTAATCAGTTGTTTCGGTATCATTAGATAGTAACTGCGTTCCAGTGTAATAGGCCTCATAACCAAAACGCCATTTTGCAGATTCATACATTACTACACTACCAGCATTATGTCTTGCGGTAAGTGGTTTTTGTGGGTTACCGGGTAAATAATTCAATCGAGTATCAATTAATGCATAATTTAAAAACCACCTAAAATCTTTATAACTAAACTTAATATTGGTCTCTGCTCCTTTAGTTAAAATTTGCCATCGGCGTTTTCAAATTGAAACAGGTCATTGGTATGTTGTTTAATAACAAACCATCTTTTATAGCCGTAATATAGAAGAGTTGATTGATCGAAAACCAAAATCTTCAGACAATTTAGCTTGATAATTGAAATCAAGATTAAGCCCATAAGAACGTTCCGCTTCCAGATCATCCTTGTCTATAGGAAGAACATCTTCAAATTTATAAATTCAGCTTCTTCGGTAAATATATCGGGAATCTTATAGCCTAAACCACCGCCAATTCTGCTAGAAAAATTGTTATTGAACTTGTATAAAAGAGAAATGCGCGGTAGCGCAAAAAATCCCCAATCATCAGCATAATCTGCACGCAAACCTGTTTCTACTATAAACTTCTGAGAAATGTCGTAAATGTTATTTACGAACAATCCGTAGGTAATATCATTCTGATCTCTTTCAAGAGTTTCCGAATCTTCATCAAAAGCAGTTGTATAGAGATTGGCTCCTAAAACCCAATCGGTTTTTACACCTTGTTTTTGATAAGTAGCTTCTGTAAAAGTATTCCATTGTTTACCATTAAATGTCAATCAGGGATTTCAAGATTTCTATCGAAATAAGATATACTGTTCTTTACTTTTACGGTTTGAATGGAGTCAAGTCGAGTTTCAAAAACTGCCTGACTACTTATTCGTCTGGACAAATTTTCTTCAAAATATTGATCAATTCCATTCTGGTTGTCTTCTATTTTTCAATATCCCCTCCTTTTCGATCATCGTAACTCCCATTAAGTCCCACCAAACAGTAGTTCCTTTTGAAGGGTAATAAAACAACTTGGATTAAAATTAATTGACTGTGTTTGAGGTAAGTTACTGAAACCATCGTCTTCTGGATCATATGCTTTTTGGTAATTACCCGATCCAAAAATAGCCCAGCCCCATTTTGTGGTGCGTTGACTATAAATACATTTGCTGTACTTCCTAACGCTTGGGTTTGCGTAAACATAATATCTAATTCGGGTTCGTCTTTTGGGGTTTTTGAAACCAGATTTACCAGCCTGCAATAGCGCCACCACCATAAAGTGTAGAAGAACTTCCTTTTTGATTTCGACTTGTTTTAGATCTACAGGGGGGATGTGTAAAATACTCAATCACTTGAGAAGCCACTATACAATGGAAACCATCTCTTAACAATTGGGTGTATCGCCCATCTAATCCTTGTATTCTGATATTCGAATTCCCACTGCTTAATGAAGTTTGTTGCATTTGAATACCAGTACTCTCACGAAGTGTCATTGAAATATGGTCGCATTCATGGCGACTTTTTCTCCTAATTCTTCTCCACCTATAAATTCTATTCTTGTAGGGATATTTTTTATAGTACGTGTACTTCGTGTGGATTGAAGCACAATGGTTTCTAAGCGTCAGCACTTTCGTGTAAGAAGAATGTCAATTCACTTTGATTAGGAACTATAATTTGAGTTTCTATGGTTTGATAACCTACAAATGAAATTCGTAAGTGATATTGCCCATCTGGGACATCATGCAAAACTGCAATACCGTCAAAATCTGTAGTTGTTCCTTTTCGTAAAGTTTCAATGTATATAGTTGCACCCAATACAGGGGTATTATCTTTTTTCGGTTAAGACTTTAATTTGTTGCGAATTATTTTGTCCATAAACTAAAGAGCAAAACCATAGTATAAGCAGGGTGCTTATGAGTTTTAGATCATATTAATTTATTTTATTAACTAAAAATTTAAAAGGTGAGAGTATCACCACATACTAATTTTAGCCAATAAATTGGGGTGGTTGCAGAAGTTTGAAGCATGCTCCTTCATGAATCTTTTCAAAGTGTCCAAAAAGTGATTTAGAATAAGAAATTTTGTAAGCGTGTAGTTATGAAGAACAATAGAGTTTGTATGTACTTGACAACAATGGCAATAACAAAAAGGAGAACACAGCTCTGAATCGCAATGGTCATGCTCAATCTCGTTGTCAAATGAAATTTCTACTTCGATATCTTCATCACAACCGTGTGTATCACTGCAGGGATAAAAATTGAGTGCAAAGAAATGGATAGCCAATAGTAGCGTAAGAAATTTCATATTACAAAGATAATAAGATTTTAATTTTCAGAGTCTCATTTTTTGAGACTACTGTTATATATATTGCGCCCATATTATGGATTACTGCCTTCTTGTGTTTGTGAAGTACTTAAGCAGTAGCTGAAGGGTATTTTCAATACAATAAATTATGGTAAAACCATAGTTTTATGGTGGTAAAACTGAATTTTTTTAACATTTTTTTTACATTTTGATTGACAAAAACCTATGTTTGCACTTTTATTTGTTAAAAATAAACGAGTTACAAAATATCCTAGTAGGAGTTTTTTGTATTTATCGAATAGCCTCAAAATAACATTATGAAGAAAATCTACGTGCTCGAATTTTGTTTGTTTTTGTGCGCCATAACTTCACTGTATGGCCAGATTGATCCTCAAGACAAAAACGTTTTAATTTCACTCTATAATGCAACCGACGGTTCCAACTGGTCAAGTACCTGGGATTTGTTCTGGCGATGTACCAATTGGCATGGTGTGACCTTGGATAGTGATGGAAAAGTAACGGTTTTAAATCTTAACTTTAATAACCTCACTGGTGTATTGCCATCAGAATTGGCAAATCTTGACAAATTGACAACTCTAGCCGTAGGAGGTAATAATTTAAGCGGTCAATTGCCTAATCTTTCAGGATTGACAAACCTACAAGGACTAGGGATCAGTAATAATAGTTTTAAGTTTGAAGATTTGAAGATCAATTTACCCAATTATCGGGATTGTCTTCTTTCTACTACGAACCGCAGAATCCAATTTGCCCTTCTGTTACAACAGAATTAATATCCGGAGAGCGTAAACGTCTGGTAGCAGGCAGTGATTCTTCAGCAAATATATATCGATGGACAAAAAATGGAGTTGATATTTCTGGAGCGACAGATCAGACGTATACTATAAATGCTATGAGTGCTGCCGACGAGGGTATTTATGAGTGTTTTATCACAAATTCAACCGTTACAGGCCTGGATTGAGCCAGGGAAAAAATCGTGTTGTTTTAAGTAATAATTTGATTAAGAATGCAAGTTTCGAAGATTGGTTTGAGTTTTTTGGAAGAAATAATCTTACCAATTGGTATGCAGGTATAGAGTCTAATAACACGTTGACTAATTTAACTCAGGTAGAGGATGCTACTCGCGGTAAATATGCAGTTCAAGCTCAGACTAATCGTGTAAATGCTGATGGAAAAAACTTTGGAAGGCTAGTAATCGATTCTAATCACAGATTTACACTTGAAAGTGGTAAAACATATCAAATTACCTTTGATTATAAGGTAGCCTCAGGAAGTATAACCGGTATTACAACACGATTTATAGACGGAGGTTTAATAGAAAATACAGATGAACTCCTTTACCATTCAAAACAATGGTTGGCAAAGTCATCTGTACACTTTCACAGCTACTAGTACTTCAGAATTTTATGATTTTGAGATCACATTGAATCTGATACTAATACTGCAGAACTTATTTTGGACAACCTCTCCATAATAGAACAAAGTAATGTTCGACCCAATGTAACCAAACTAGATGAGTATTATACATTTAGCGAAACTTCAGGAATGTATGTGCCACTAGTCGAAGAGATGCTGACAGGGTAGTTGTACCGTCAAACTACACATTTTATAATGGTTTTATTCCTTTTGATTTTGTTTATGCAGGTCAAAGTGCTAGCTTATATAGATTTGTTAGTGATCCAGGATTGTATTCTTGGATCTACCAGCGGTGTAGTTACTACAGATTTATCTGAGATCGGAAAGGATATACTAACTCCTCTAATGGATAGGACTACGATTGGAACAGATACTAAAATATTGTATAAACAACGGGTACTGCACCAAATAGGATTCATATCTTAGAGTATAAGAACGTACATTGGTCTGATGATGATACTAAAGGAACCGTAATGTTCAGATTCATTTAGAAGAAACTACCAACTCGATTTCTTTTGTATATGGACCGAGTACTGCTGATGCAGCTTCACAGAAGACTACATCTATTGGACTTGCTGCAGATTTTGGTGAAGAATCCTCTGCTTTTATAAGTGTAACGCCTGGATCTCCTGCTACGGTTAGCTCTACCCAAGTTGATCAAGGTATAACCTGGAGTCAATTTCCTTCAGAAGGAACAATTTATAAGTTTTCTTATATGGGAGAAGAGCAGTGCCAAAAACCACTAAATGTTAGTACAAGAGAAACCAGATCAACTACAGAAATGCAAATTTCTGGTCAAAACCTGCATTTTCTGATAAGAATACCGTGTATGTTACAAGAACTACACAAAGTTCAGATACTTTATCATTCATAACAAAAGAAAACAACTTCTTGGTAACAGGTTTGGAACCTAATACCTCTTACTATACGTGGGTGGTAAACAATTGTTCTGCAGAGCATCTAGTGTACGATCTCAAGTAGCATATTTTAATACACCTCCATTATGTAGAGCTCCATTATATCCTAGTAACCGGGATATACAAAAAAATAGCATTATGATAGATTGGGAGACTAATGGTGGTGAAACCATGTGGGATGTTGCTATTTTACTTGAATCAGAGAATCGATATGAACCTGAAGAGTCAGAAATCACTACTATTAATTTGTCTCAGCATACTTTTAATAGTCTAATTGAAGATACAGAATATAGAGTGTTTTATCGAGCAAACTGCGGGCAAGGAGAAGTTAGCGGATGGAACTATCGAAGTTATATTACATTATCCGATTGTCCAAGGCCAAGAGAGTTGAGATCTGAAGTTACCACAAGTACGACTGCAGATATTTCTTGGACGGCTAGAGGTTCTGAAACCAGTTGGGAAGTAGTAGTACAAGAAGAAGGACTTGGAGAACCTACCACTGCTGGAGTTATAGTTACCTCTCCTATTATCAAGTTACAGGAATAGATAACACAAAAATCTTTGTGTATTATGTTAGAGCGGTATGTTCTGCTACCGAAAATAGTGCATGGTCACGAAAAGTAATTACAGAAGAGTTACAATCAGAACGAGATATTTTAATTGCATTTTATAATGCTACTGATGGCCCAAACACTAATCTTTCTAATAATAGTAATAACTGGAATAGCGATAAGCCAATTTCTACTTGGTATGGAGTAACTGTACGTGATGGAAGAGTTATATCGATCAATCTAAGTCATATAGGACTTTCTGGAAGTTTGCCAGAAGAGCTCTTTGATTTATCAGCATTAGAAAATCTTAACCTAGCATTTAATAGTTTGAATGGTGAGGTTTCAACAAGTATAAGTAAATTAGAAAAGTGGAAACTTTATCACTTAAATATAATAGTTTTTCGGGTAGCATTCCTGCAGAAATTGGTGAATTGATTAAGTTAAAAGTATAGACCTTAGTTTCAATTCATTTCAAGGTGTTTTGCCAGAATCCATAGGTAATCTTGTTGAATTGGAATCTTTAAGTTTACAAAGTGAAAATGCCAACGCTATACCCACAAGTTATGCGAACTTAGTGAAGTTAAGACACTTGTCAATAAGAAGTTCAAATCTTCAAGGTACAATACCAACATTTTTAGGGCAATTATCTAATCTAAACAAGTTAGAATTAATCAATAACCAATTAGAAGGTGGAATCCCTCAAGAAATATTGTCATTGCCAAATATTTATGACCTGAGTTTATGGAGGAATAATTTAACGGGAAACATAGCCGATAACATTCCTGTAAATCATAATACAATTGAATATTTAAAATTAGATAGTAATAATTTTACGGGGAGTATTCCAAAAGAAATAAATACATTACCAAACCTAAGTTGGTTGGATTTTTTCGCAAAATGAATTAGAAGGAGCCATCCCAGCGGAAATTACAGAACTTAACAACTTAGAACGCTTGCACCTTTCTTCTAATAACTTGTCGGCGTAATTCCAGAAGGATTAGCTAATTTAGCCAGTTTAGAAAGATTATTTATAGAGTTTAATAGCTATACTTTTAAAGATTTAGAAACTTTCTTAGCATTAAACCCTTCTTTTGATGATTTTTTCTATTCTTATCAATCCATAGATCTGAATGAAATTGTTCTAGACCAATTAACAGGTGATGCTATTACTCTGTCTTCCGATTAGAAGGAGCAAATAACAAGTATCAATGGTATAAGAATGGAGGAATGATAGAAGGAGCTACTACAAAAACTTTTCAAATAGAAACCTGACACTTTCTGATAGAGGACAATATAGTTGCTTGGTTTCTAATACTTAATTACGGGTTATACATTGGTTGATAAGGCTTATACTTTAAATATCGAGATATTAGATCTTGATAACGATGGGGTTGATGATAATGTTGATCAGTGTTTAAACACAAGTCCGGGAACGGTAGTCGACGAAAATGGATGTGAAATTTTTACGTTACCGCCTAATAATTTTACAGTAGAGATTACTGGAGAATCTTGTAGAACAAGTGATAACGGTGCTGTAAAAGTTACTTCGTTAAATACAAATTACGAAATGAAAGCTACTTTATTACGTAATAATGATGTATCAATAAACGAAACCGTATTTACAGGTACTGCTACTATTGAGAATTTAGCTGCTGGAACATACAACCTTTGTCTAACCATTGCCAGTGAGCCGTCATTTAAACAATGTTTTGCCATAAATATAGAAGAAACAGATCCTTTAGGCGTTTTCCCGAAAATCGATAGGGCAAGTAAAATAGCAATACTGGAACTATCAGGAGCAAAGACCTATTTTGTTGAGATCAACGGTCTTAAATTCTCAACTACAGATACTGAAGTGCAGATTCCTTTAGATCAAAATAAAAATGTAATAAAAGTTTTTACTGACAAGGACTGTCAAGGAACCTTTGAAAAAACCATTTACATGAATGAAGATGTTCGTATTTATCCTAATCCTTTCGTGGATGTATTGAACATAAATTTAGGTCTACATAACGAAAAAGAGACAAAAGTACCGGTTTATAACACTTCAGGGTTTAAAGTATATTCTAATTCTTATAAATCGAATAGCGATGATGTTACTATAGATACTTCGAGTTTTTCAAGGAGTATATATTATTAATGTTATCAATGATGAAGGCAAAGAAATATAAAATAATAAAGAGATGAAAAAATATCTAAGTATAATCGCAGCTTTGATATTGATAGCTGCTTGTTCAGGAAGTGATGATGGTGATGTAGGACCGGGACCAGGATCAGGGCCAACAAATCCACCAACGCCATCAGCACCAACATCGTCAAAACTTGTTTTTCCTGATAATAATTTGGAATGTAATCAAGGTACTGATATCACCGATACAGAAAGTACCGTTGAGTTTAGGTGGGAAGCTTCTAGTAATACAGATACATACGAAGTTGTAGTTACCGATCTGATTAGTGGGGTAGCAGTTAGTGCTTCCACTTCAGATACTAAAACAAACATACGATCAAAAGAGCTACACCATATTCTTGGTTGTAACTTCGAAATCTTCTGTTGGACAAGCTAGAAGTGATACTTGGAGGTTTTATAATTCAGGAAACGGGGTAGTTTCTTATGCACCTTTTCCTGCTACTATTGTTTCTCCTCAAGTAGGAACTGCTGTTACAGCAAGTGATGTTTCAGAAGTAACACTGACCTGGAATGGTGCCGATGTTGATAATGATTTGATCGAGTATTATGTTTATAGCGGCACATCATTAGATACGATTTCTTTTGAAGCCTATTTTGGTAACCCAGAGGTAACTTCGTATAATCTTCCGGTTATTAGAGGAGTGCGATACTACTGGCAAATCATAAGTATCGACTCAAAAGGAAATAGATCAGAATCTTCTATTGCAAGTTTTGATGTAAATCCGTAATCGAAAGTAGTCGAACATACATATCAAATTATATAAAAGTAACCCTGAGCACGTGCTCAGGGTTACTTTTATATAAAGTTCTATACCTTTCTATTCTCTCATAAATTTCCCAGTTTTCCTAACATTCCTGATTGGATCAGATATGCATAGACCCCTGATTGAAATCACTTGTATTCACTGTTACTTTGGCAAATCTGAATACGTTTTATTATAAACTATACGACCGCTCATATCCACAATGATCAATGTGCCACAGAAAACAAAAGAATTCTTTTTCATAGTAAAATGAACCTCATTTACACATGGATTTGGATAAGTTTTTATGCTAATACTCTCAAGTTTTTGTTCTGCTCTTGATTTTTGTAAACTGGTTTATCTTACTACGTAAAAGATTTTGATTTCTTGAAACCCCAGCATCTTTAAGAATAACATCCGGTTGCCTTTTCACTAATTAAATAGATAGGTACTGCTATAAAAAATCCGGGAATTTTTGGAAATACCGATGCGTCTACTACGCGCAGGTTTTTTACCACGAACCTTAAATTGCTATCTAAAACATCATTGGTGTCACCGTTTCCAATCTTACAAGTACCACAAGCATGATGCCCCCATGTTTCTTTAGCTATAAAATCACGTTTTTCTTGGTTTGACGATATTTCAAGACCTGGCCCAAACTTCTCTTTTAACTGAACCTCGAACTTTCCAATTATTCATAAGATCACGAATATTGTCAATTCCTTTTACCAGGGCTTGCATGTCGTTACCTTCAAAGTCCTGACCATCATTGAAGTATTTGAAGTTAATATCTGGGGTCTGTGTGGGATCATTACTTTGTATATTAAC
The DNA here is from genome assembly GCA_030407315.1 of Asparagopsis taxiformis. Classification (NCBI taxonomy): domain Eukaryota; phylum Rhodophyta; class Florideophyceae; order Bonnemaisoniales; family Bonnemaisoniaceae; genus Asparagopsis; species Asparagopsis taxiformis. The sequence goes on along the minus strand of JALQPE010001078.1, from coordinate 18,453 downwards.
CTCTCCGGCGGTATTTTCTGTATGCCCTTTTAGGATAGCCCAGGTAACTTTGTTCTTCGACTCTCTAATTTTGTTACTATAGCCAGGATAATACCCTTTAAAATCACTATCAAACAGAAGTTAAAAAGATCTGGATCTGGCAATGATGGATTTGTTCTTATAATATTGGCGGCTACAGCGCCGTTACTAGTATAAGGCCCCGCAGCATTTCGATTATAGTTCTCCAGGCAATCATCATCACCCTCAGAAAAGTACAGGCTTCTAATAATCGACCCTTTAATTCGTAAGTTACTCCTAGTCATAGCGGTCTTGTAAATTTTTACCAACTCCCGTAAATTTGTATTACCTCAATTCTTTTTCTTCAGTAAAGTAGCTTCTCCAATACCTGATAATTGTAGTAATTGAGGAGTGTTAAAGGCGCCGGCAGATAAAATAACTTCTTTTGATGCTTTTACAATTGAGGAGTTTTTGTTTGTGAAGGACCTGGTATTTTGGATCAGCTTCATATAAATTGTCACCTTGGATGTATTCTACACCAATGGCTTCTTTTTGCTCTTAAATACCACTTTGCTAACCAGCGCATTAGTAATGATAGTTAAGTTATCTGGATATTGCTCCTGCGTCTCTAAAGATACTCTCTTACGAATGCCTGGATGCTTTGCCGTCCATGGTTTGTGGTACTAATATTGGTCCTTCGCCACCTCTTTCAAAAGATCTTTGTTTACGTCAAAAGATTTTTCATTAAAAAGTAAGTCCAGAATGTTCTTACCTGTATGTGCCAAGTTAGCTTTGATCACGCCTGCTAAAGGAATATTTGTAATAATGTACCTATGTCCAGGTTTTGATAATTTGTTGGTAACCATCCGTCGGTTCCGTGATCTTCGCTTCGAGCTTCCCAGCTTTTTAGGTATTCGCAATTTTCAAGGTGTTTAAAATACTCACGCATATTTTCTGCCCGCCAGGATTCATCACCGGTCAAGTCTGCGATATATTCAAAATCAGTAGCGTGTGGATAAACAGTAATCAAAGCGTTATTAGCTGTTGATCCTCCAATAGTTGCTCCTCTGGATAAAGAATTCCTTTTCCAGGGACATATTTGCTGTCTAGCTGATCTCTATCACCAGAATAATGTTTTACAAAATAATTCCATGATAAATTTTCATCTTCTGAAGCAAAAGTGTGGTAAGCAGGAATGCGATAATTGTCAGTCTTAGCATCTTTGGCTCCAGCCTCTAAAACTAAACCTAAAACCATGTCTTGCCAAATTTGCAGCAAGTGGACCTCCACCAGCTCCAGAACCAACAATGATATAATCATAGCCGATGTTAGTGGTTGTTTTTGTTGATTTTGAGTTGAGTAATTGTGGAGCAATAGCTCCCGTAGCTGCAATCAAGGCTGATTTTTTGGCAAAATTTCTCCTTGATAAGTTCTTAGATGTACTCATAATTAGTGTTAGGTTAGTTTGTTGAGTTTAACGCACAAATATATTGAATATCCAAAAGCTATGCGCGCATAGTAAACTATTTTACAACGAAAAGTTCGGTTTTTTATTCTCTTTTTTTATTAATTGCTTACAGCTTTTTTTTAGAATTATTAGATTATGATAGAGTGATTTTAGTGCAACTTACCGGATTCTAGTTTTCTGAGGATAATGTTAAATTGCCATTTTTACACTGTTTTTATTTCTAAAACGTTATTTTAGTAGTCTTAACCTACATTTCTTTTTATTGAATAGTCTGATAGTATATTTATTTTCTTTTGAAGAAGAAACTTCAATTCGGTTTTACAAACGATAATAGGGGTATTTATTACGGTTGGTATAGTCTCTATATGTGTTTATTATGTATTACGATATCTGGAAACTATTTATGTAAAACATAAGAAGAAACCATACTATGTTCATTTTTATCCTTCGATCAAAAAATTGCCTACGCATTTGAGGTCTTTTTTAGAAGAAAATGATTTTTATAATGCACTAGACAAAAGAAGAAAACGTTACTTTGAGCATAGATCTGCCAGGTTTCTTGAAAATACAAAATTTGTAGGTAGAGAAGGTTTAGTAATTGATGGTTTTATGCGCATGCAAATTACCATTATGGTTATTCAACTTACCTTTGGAATGCGTCATTATTTACTTGAATATCTTAATACTATTATTTTATATCCAAAATCTTTTTATTCGATTTTAAATAAAACTGAAAACATAGGAGAGTTTAATCCCAGGTCTAAAGCTCTGGCATTGTCATGGAAACATTTTCAAAAGGAAATCTTCATCAAGACCATGGAAAAAGCTTGGGGATTCATGAGATCACCCATGCGATTCATTACAATTCTATAAAGAACAATGATATTAGCTCAGAAATTTTTTATGACACATTTTTACAGCTTGAAGAATATCTTGGTTCTAAAGAAATTAGAAAGAAGATTGTAGACACAAAATACTTAGAGATTATGCTTATACCGATAAATTTGAGTTTATCGCAGTTTTGGTCGAAGTTTTTATGGAATCGCCTAAAGAGCTAAAACAAAAGTTTCCAGAAATATATACGTATGTCATGCATATGCTTAATTTCAGATACTTTGAAGATCAGTCCGTTTTCGGTACAAAAGGAGTTTAATAACTTATTTACTTGCGAGTTTTTCAGTAATCGACTGCATTATTGCTTTGGCATGTATCCTTGAGTTTTCAATAAACCAAACGTGGGTATCCATACCTCCGCAAATTACACCGGCGAGATATAAGTTTTCTACATTAGATTCCATAGTTTCCCGGTTGTAACTTGGGTGTAATTTTTCGTCTTCAGAAAGTTTGATTCCAATTTTCTTAAGAAATTCAAAGTTTGGTTTGTATCCGGTTAAAGCCAATATATAATCATTCTCAATTTCTATATCTTCTTCTGGAGTAGAGATCTTTAATGTATCTGTTGTTATTTCCTTTACATTGGCATTGTAGTACGCTTTTATACTACCCTCAGCAATTCGGTTTTCTATATCGGGGCGTACCCAATATTTTACTCTTTTCCCTATTTCGGGACCTCGAACAATCATCGTTACATCTGCACCTTTGCGATAGCATTCAAGAGCAGCATCTACGGCAGAGTTACTTGCCCCAACAACTGCTAATTTTTGTTTTGCGTAAAAATGAGGGTCCTTGTAATAATGGGAAACCTTCTGTAAATTTTCTCCAGGCACATCTATTGTATTCGGGATGTCATAAAACCCTGTGGCAACAATAATGTATGAAGCGGTATATTTTTGTTTTTCGGTCTCGATATTAAAAAGATTATTTTCCTTAGTAACGATATTGACTTTCTCAAACAGGTTAATATTTAGATCATTAGAAGTTACAATTCTTCTGTAATATTCCAGAGCTTCGTTACGTTTAGGTTTTGCTTCTTTACTAATAAAAGGAATATCGTCAATTTCAAGCTTTTCAGAAGATGAAAAAAACTGCATATTGATTGGGTAATTGAACAAAGAGTTTACAATTGGCCCCTTTTCAATAATAAGATACTCTATTCCTTTTTTCTTTGCTTCCAAACCGCAAGCAATCCCAATGGGGCCGCCTCCTATAATAATTAAATCTATGTGCTTCATCTTAAAAAATCTATCAGAATATATTGTCGTAAGTACTTTTGTAATACTTACAGAACGAATACGTGATAAAGCTACTAATTTTTGAGATTGGAAAATGGCAAAAGGCAAGCTCTGATTAAGAAACTTGCCTTTTTTAAATGGAAAAAGGGACAATTTATCGTATTACCAACTTTTTTACAATACTTTCTCCGTCTATATGTACATTAAGAAAGTAGTTTCCTCTTTGTAAAGTAGATGTATGTATTACTATATCCTGGTCGGGATTAAAAGTATTTTCAGAAAGCACAACTCAGAAGCATCTATGGTTTTGATTAAAATAGGATGTGAACTCTGGGCATTGATGATTTTAACTTTTACCAGGTTTTTAGATGGGTTTGGATACACAATAACCCTGGCTTTAATTTTTTTGATAGGTGGACCTATGGGTTTTGTCTTGCCTTCTTCGATGGTATAGAATTGGTTTACCCTTAGATTTTTGAATGTATCAACATTTCCGGACGGCCAATAAATTGTGAGTTTATCAATTTTAGGTGCTTTCCTTAATCCAAAATGAGCTCTAAGGCTATTGTGCCCCATAAAAGTATTTGAAGCAGAGATTTCTCTTTTTGCGTTATGATTTTGCCTTTGATTTTAACCGTCAAGACTAATCTTGCTCCCAGAGCCGCTTATTTGATGGGTTACCAATAAGTTTGAAATTTGCAAAGTGGTTTTTTGCCCTAAGATCATTTCTAAAAAGACCTTTGATAGTACGGCCTACCACAAAAAAGTCTAAATCACCATCATTGTCATAATCTCCAATGGCTGCTCCTGTTGAGTTTCCGGCTGTTGCTGCATTAATGAGATTAGAACCACTTTCAGTAAAAGTTCCGTCTCCATTATTTATGTAGTATCCGCTACCTGTTGGATTTGATCCGGTAATGATAACATCAAGGTCCCCATCGTTATCAAAATCTCCCCAAGCATTGGATAAGTTTTGGTTGTTGGTTGTAGTAAATGGGACTTGGGTCTCTACATAAGAACCTTCATTATTTATATAAAACTTATTTTCTACCCCAGAGTAATTGGTGAGGCATATATCCAGATCACCATCATTGTCATAATCTATAACATTGTAGCATTGTCCATCTTGAGGATCTTCAGAAAAGGAAATTTCTGATGTGCTTATTTTTTCAAATCCTTCGCTTCCGGTTTCAATTTGCAAGTTTTTAAACAAGAAATCGGGTTTAATTCCGTTCGGTCCAGCAGCTGGGCCGCTTGCAATAAAAAGATCGGTATCTCCGTCTTCATCATAATCTGTCCAATTGGATACGGTATAGGCTGCTTTTTCAGTCAAAAAACCATAGGGTTCTGTTACTTCAGTAAATGTGCCATCGGCATTACCTCGGAATAATCGGTTTGGGAAGCTTAACGGATTTAAAAAACCATCGGCAAAAGTGAGAATAAAGTCTACATAGCTGTCATTATTGTAATCGCACCATTGCGTACTCCAGGTTCCTGAACTTATTGTATTCAAGATCGTATTAGTTTCTGTAAAATTACCCGAACCATCGTTGGTATAAATTCGTGTTTGTAGTGTAGAAGGAGCTGAAAATCTAGAATAAATCAGATCCAGGTCTCCATCATTTTGATAATCTGCCCAGCTACAACCCACTAATGCGTTAGCAATTGGAATGGCAGCTGTTCCCTGGGCCACTTCAAAATTTCCGTTACCAAGGTTTCGGTAAATAGTTCCCCCATAAAAGAGGTCAAGATTGTCATCATTGTCAATATCAGTCCACGATGTTCCAAAATAAGTTCCACCATTGCAGGTCCCGAGACAATAGGATTGATAGAGTCTTTTACGAGGGTAAATTTTTGAGAAAACAGGTTAACAATAAAACCCAAAAAGAAGAGTAGAAAGAGTAAAGTTCTCATAAGCTTAAGATTTTAAGATTAATAAGAACAAAATTCTGCAATACAGACTTTTAAGAGGTTTAGAATTATAATTCTTTACTCGATAATCAAGATTTAAATGTTCTGAGGTTTTTGACTTCTTATTTGTCTTGAACAAGCAGGTGCCTTTTTTTGTATTCTGAAGGTGTACACTTAAACTTAGTTTTGAATGCATTGTTAAATGTTGCTTTATTATTAAAGCCTACATCAAAATAAATAGTTTTGATACTTATGGTATCATCCTCGAGAAGTAATTTTCTGGCTTCTTCTAATCGATATTCATTAATGAATTGATTAAATTTTTGTTAGATTTTTCATTAATGAGTTTAGAAAGGATATGCGTAGAAAACCCTGTTTTGTCTGCAAGATGTACAAGTCTTAAGTTGTTGTCAAGATAAGGTTTGTTATCTTTAATATACCTAAGAAGAGTGTCGTAAAATTCATTTTTTGTGGTAGAAGTGAGCTCATGACCATTCGTTTCTTTATAGAATAATTTTGATAATAACTCTCCGTTAAAAATAGAAGGTTCTTTATATACCATATATCCTATTGTATAAATTGAGAGGCTCATAGAAAAGGATATTGCATAGTCCCATCCATAATTAAAAAATGGAAATTTTACCAATACATAATAACTTATATAAGAAATACTAAAGACAGAAAAAAGAGTCAATAGTAGATTGGTCCATTTTTTCCGAGTGATCTCATATTGCGAATTTACATCACCTTTATTAAGTGAGATAAAGTCTTTAGTGGTTAGCAAGTAAATAATTAGGGACATAGCAGCAATCCATGGAGATCTAATAGCTCCAAATAATGCAAACAATATATCTCCTTTATAATCCCTAGTTCTTGGAAACCATTAGATCTAACAAAATAATACACGTAATAAATAAAGAAATTATAAAGGGAGCAAAGTGATACCACTTTGTCTTAAGTGATTTATTATAAAATTTGGTGACATAAACATATAGCAGAGGTCCAAATGCTAAATACCAACTTGAATCAAAAAAATATAAATAGGGGTATAATGATCCATAATAAGTCCAATATAAACATATTGCACCAGAATGAATGAAAACCCTAGAATAAGTAGAATGATAGGTAGATTGCTGGTTCTACTATTTTTATTAGTACCTAAAATTGCAGCTAGAAAAAATCCTAATGAACTTACTAGAAGGAAAAATGATGTCCAGGTGTCAAAGGATGGAATAGGATCTTGCTGCATTTTTGTTTAGGTCTTAATAATTTCCTTTAGTTCTTTAATGGTATTGGTTGGATTTTCACTTTTAAAAACAAAACTCCCAGCTACCAATACATCTGCACCAGCATCGATTAGTTTTTTTGCGTTTTTATTGGTTACTCCACCATCAATTTCGATCAATGTATTTGCATTGGCTTGTGTTATGATTTCTTTAAGTCTTTCTACTTTTTTGTATGTGTTTTCTATAAAAGATTGACCACCAAATCCAGGGTTAACACTCATTATACAAACCAGGTCAATATCATTAATAATATCTTCAAGAAGGTTTACGTTGGTATGTGGATTGATCGCCACACCGGCTTTCATTCCTTCGGCCTTTATAGCTTGCAAAGTTCTGTGTAGATGTGTGCAAGCTTCATAGTGTACCGTTAATATATTACTACCTAAATCGGCAAAAGTCTTTATATATCGATCAGGATCTACGATCATAAGATGGACATCTATAGTCTTTGTAGCATGTTTTGCTATATCTCTTAATACAGGCATTCCAAAAGAGATATTAGGCACAAAAACACCATCCATTATATCAATGTGGAACCAATCGGCATCACTATTGTTAATCATTTCTACATCTCGCTGTAAATTAGCGAAATCGGCTGCTAGTACTGAAGGTGCAATACGTTTTGAAGTCATAAAATTGTGTTGTTTTGCGCAAAAGTACTATTAAAGTTTTAAATATTGAGTTACATAAGGTTCATAAATTTTTGAGTGATGTAAGAGATACTTTTAAAATGCTCAGGATTGTAATCTTTCTCGTTTTTTAAGAATTTTTGTAACTCGGTATGACTGTTATTACCAGATATAACCGTAAATGAAGAATGATACTCAGAAAAAGAACCATCATTAATCTCTTTATCTAACATTTTGATGATGTTATAATGTCGCTGATCTTTTTTAATACGTCCAAACAGCTTTTTGATAATTTCTTTTTCGCCTTCTAATACCTGAAAAAAGTTGCCATCTGAGTATATTAAAATTCCAGTAATGCCAAGTGTGTTATTATGTATTTTCACGTAGGCCATAAGATTTTCTATATCAGTATTTGATACATCTGGATTTACGGTACTTACATAACTTATTACATATCTCATAGCACTGGGATTTAGGAGTGCTAAATTACATTTTGTTAACATGTGTTTAAGTTAGGTGGAATTTTTAAAATTTATTTAATTTTTTTGTTAAAAAACAGTAAAAATGAAAAAACCTCCGGTAATCAGCCGGAGGTCATTCATCAATCAAAAAACGAACAGTTATGTTATAAAACTGTTTGTAACCGCAATTTAGGAATTTATCCTAAATAAGTCTTCAATATTTTACTTCTAGATGTATGTTTTAATCTACGAATTGCTTTTTCTTTAATTTGACGTACACGTTCACGAGTAAGATCAAATGTTTCACCAATTTCTTCAAGTGTCATAGGATGTTGATCTCCAAGCCCGAAGTATAGCCTAATTACATCTGCTTCTCTTGGTGTAAGTGTTTCTAGAGCTCTTTCTATTTCTGTACGAAGAGACTCATGTAATAATGATCTATCAGGATTTGGCGATTCACCTGAGTTTAATACATCGTAAAGGTTGGAATCTTCCCCTTCAACAAGAGGAGCATCCATACTTACATGACGCCCAGAGTTTTTCATTGACTCTTTTACGTCATTGATAGTCATATCTAATTCTTTTGCAATTTCTTCAGCACTTGGTGGGCGCTCGTGAGATTGCTCAAGGAAAGCATATGTTTTATTGATCTTATTAATCGAACCAATTTTATTTAACGGTAAACGAACAATACGTGACTGCTCTGCTAATGCCTGTAAAATGGATTGACGAATCCACCAAACCGCATATGAAATAAATTTAAACCCTCTGGTTTCATCAAAACGCTTAGCTGCTTTGATTAATCCAAGGTTACCTTCATTAATAAGGTCGGGTAGTGTAAGTCCTTGATTTTGATATTGCTTAGCAACAGATACAACGAATCTTAAATTCGCCTTTGTTAATTTTTCAAGAGCTCTTTCATCTCCAGCTTTAATACGCTGAGCCAATTCTACTTCTTCATCGGCAGTAATAAGATCTACTTTTCCTATTTCCTGCAAATATTTATCCAGCGATGCAGTCTCACGATTCGTTACCTGCTTCGTAATTTTAAGTTGTCTCATCTATGTAGTTCTTGAAATTTAATTTGTGAATATTTAGGGCTTCTATTTCTTATACGTAATATGTTATCAAAATGTTACAAAAATGTTTATTTTTTTAATAAAATTACTCGAATTGTTTTATTAGTCGTGCTAAATACCCTAATACTTACAGGGGTTTTCAGGTTTTTTTTATTTTGATAACTTTTTTTGCGAAATACTTAAAATTCGAAAGAAATTCCTGCTTGAATAGTAAAATATATAAGATTATAACTTCTTAGATTTTTACTGGCGTCGCCAAATTGATAATTAATAAGTGGATCGACATTGATAAATAAGTTATCTGAAATCTTATACTTTAGATTTGATCCCAAATGAAAACCAAGCCCTATTTTTTCAATGTTATTTTCTCCTTCAATTGTAAATCCCCGGAAGAAGCTTTTATTATAATATTGTTTTTGCTAAAAAGAGCAAAATTAAACCCTCCCACTAATGACGAAATTATTTGTTTGTTACTAATTTCATATTGCAACCCTAAAGAGAGCTCATTATACACTAATTTTTGAACAAGATAAACTTGAGATTCATTTTCGATTATTTGGTCAGATGTTTGCAGTAACCATTGGTTTCTGATATAGGTTGGTAATTGTGGAACAAATATATTTTTGGTAGTGTTACTCAATTTTAACCTATTGTAGCCGACTCTTAATGCCATTTTTTTTGAAAAATACGTTTTGAATAATAGGCCGTAATTAAGATTTATTCTCCCACGGTTAACACTATCAGCCAAACGATCACTTATTAATGAACCCTTTGAAGTAACTACATATGTAGGTATTATGTTTATTCCAAGACTAAATTTCTGAAAATCTTGTTTTTTAGATTGACGCATATAAATTAAAGTATCTTTTTTGGCCTGCCCTGTAATTAATTGATCCTTTCCGGAAGTAGATACTTCTATATTTTTGTCTTCTGCCTTTTCTTCAGCATTTTTGATTTGTCTATTGGACGTATTTGGCAATAGTTCGATTTTGTCGGTTTTGTTTTGAATGTTTGAGTCTGATTTGGAGGCTCTGATATTAGAGTCTTCATTATTGGCAGTAGTAGGAGTCTTTGTTTTATGCCTGAACTAGTCTTGTATGAATTTTTGTTCTTAGATTTTTCGGTTCTGGATTGTCCGTTTTTTTATAACTGAATTGGTTATTGTTTTTATAGGGGGATGATTTTTTGTGATTTTTAGAAAGAGTATCAAGTATTAAATTATTAGGAGTTGTAAGCGTGTTAGCTTTTGTAGTACTATTTGTTAGTACTACGTCTGAAGTTTGCGTTACAATGTTTTTGTTTTCAATAATTTCAGGGCAATCTTCTTCAATAAATAATGCATTTGTTGTTGTATTATCATTTTCTTTATTCGTGCTATTTTCAGGATTTCATTTGCAGAAAAAGTTAAAAGTAGTAGCAATACCAAGACACCAGAAATTTTTACCCAATATGGGAATCTGTTTTTCTCTTTTTTAGGTAGTTTTGATTCGATATCCTCCCAAGATAGTGTAGAGGGAGAGCTATCAAAATCCTTTAGCCTCTCCTTAAAAGCTTTTCCTATGTCCTTTGGTTTAGCCATTGTTTAATGCAATTTTTTTTGGGTTGTTTTGCAACGACATAATTTTTGCTTTCAACAAAACTTTTGCTCTATGCAAATTTGATTTTGAAGTCCCTTCAGATATCTGAAGCATCTTTGCAATCTCTTTATGAGAATATTCATCTAATTCATACAAACTAAAAACCAATCTATATCTATCAGGTAATTCTTGTATGGATAACAGCAACTCATCAAGTGAAAGATTTAAGGTTTTTACATCTATTTTTGTGTCTTCAATTCTGTCTTCATGTAAAGGAGCATTTGATATAGGTGTTTTTTTGTATTTATCTATAGCCTTGTTGATTGTTATTCTCTTCATCCAACCTTCAAAAGACCCTTTGAAATTGTATTGGTTGATTTTTTTGAAGATGGTGATAAACGAATCGTGTAAATTATCCTCGGCTTCCTTATAATTTTTGCAATACTTTAGACTCAAGGCGAATAATACATCTTTGTATCGATGAAATAACTCGCTTTGTGCTTTACGATTATTTTTTTGGCACTTTTTAATTAGTTTTTTTGTGTCCAATGTTTTTTATGCTTTGTAAAGACAAATGTTTTGGTCAAATTACTGGAGGATTATTGTATTAAAAATAATACTTAAATAATCAATCATTATTTTCTATAGACAGTATAGTTTAAAAAGGTTGCGTACTTTTTTTTAAAATATTGGAAATAATGGCAATCTTCCTGTCATTAATAAAAAGAAGATTGCCAAGATTAAACGAATTAGGGGCAAGTATTTACAGGCTATATCAAATAAAATGATTTGTTTTGTATAAGATTCTTTAGTTCAAGCTGTCTTTGATATTTACAAAACTTATTCAAAATCGAAAGCAACATACGCTTCATTAATTACTCTAAATTGAGCATTTTCGTCGGATACATTATCAAATGCGGCATAGTCAATCCAAACAAACCGCCATCTCCCCAATCTGCTCCCCAGGAGTTAACTACTTTGAAGGCATTGTAATCATCTGAATATCCAACTACCAACATTGCATGACATCTCTCTAAGCTATAGTCTATGTTATGTTCTCTATATGCGGTAAGGCCAAAGTTGTCAATTTTGCCAAATTCTTGAGATAAATAAGCTGCAATAATAATTGGTGTCTGTTTATAGATTAAACCTTTCATTTCGTTTACCATATTTTCTCCGCTTAAAGATTTGTAATCACTTATTCTGTTCTCTAAGGCTTGTTTGTCTTGGTCGTTGGTGGGTTGTAGGTCACAGTTCGTATCTGAGTAAGGAAAAGACGCTAATGAGCAAACTCCTTTTTGTTTAAGCAATTCAAGTGTTGCTGATAATTGAGTGCCTGAGCAGTTACCTTGTGTAATCTGATTGTATGTGTATGCTGGGCTCGTTATTTTTTCATATGTAAATTCGCTACCATACTCAATTTTTTCTTGAAGTGATTTCATATAATAGCTAATTGCCCAAGATACACAAGAACCTTGTTGACCTTGGCTCTTTATTGGAGGTAATAAATAGGATAGGTCATGATCATTTGGTAAATCATTGGGTAAAGTAAAGCTTGTAAGTAAATTATTGGTATCAACATTATACTCACCATGCCCGGTACATGTGCAACCCGTCGCAAATTTAGGTTCTAAAAGTGAACCAATAGGTTCGTTATTGCATGAAAGCAATACAGCCAAAATAGATATGCTTATCGATAATTTCTTTATGGATATCATGATTATGTTTTAAAGCGTTCATCTATTTAGACTGAAGGTTTTAAATGGTTGCGTTTATTATCGATAAATTGATGTTGTTGTATAAATAAAAAACGCCTTCATGATCATGAAGGCGTTTTTTATTTTTTAAAAAAGAAGATTAATCTTCTTTTTTGTTATGTTGAGGTTTTCTATCTCCTTTAGGTTTACCTTCTGGTCTTGGAGGTCTTTGTAAAAGAGCTTTTCTTGAAACCTTTTCTTTCCTTGTTTTTGGATCTACACCAAAGTATTTTATGTCTAGTACATCTCCGATATTTACAACATCAGTAACATTATTGGTGCGTTCCCATGCTAATTCAGAAATGTGTAGTAATACTTCGTTACCTGGTGCATCAGTATATTCTACAACAGCGCCAAAGTCTAAGATCTTGATTACTTTTACCTCATAAACGCTTCCCACCTCAGGTTTGAAAGTAATAGAATCAATTTTGCCAATACAGCATCAATCCCATCTTGGTTCGTACCCAAAATTTCTACGTTACCTTCTTCAGTAACCGGATCTTCATTAATCACAATAGTAGTTCCTGTTTCTTTTTGTAACTCCTGAATTACTTTACCGCCAGGACCGATTAGTGCTCCGATATATTCTCCAGGAATCGTTTTGGTAACCATTTTTGGAGCATGTGGTTTTACATCTGCATTTGGAGTAGCAATGGTGTCTGTTAATTTACCAAGGATGTGTAAACGACCATCTGCAGCTTGTTTAAGTGCATTTACAAGAATTTCATAAGAAAGCCCTTTTACTTTAATGTCCATTTGACAAGCAGTAATACCGTCGGCAGTACCTGTTACTTTAAAGTCCATATCTCCTAAGTGATCTTCATCACCCAAGATATCAGATAAAACTGCATATTTTCCGGTTTCACTATCAGAAATTAATCCCATAGCAATTCCAGAAACTGGTTTTTTTAATTGTACACCTGCATCCATCAAAGCCATAGTACCAGAACATACAGTAGCCATAGAAGAAGAACCATTAGATTCTAATACTTCGGATACCACACGAACCGTATAAGGACAATCTTCTGGGATCATTCCTTTTAATGCACGTTGTGCTAAATTACCATGCCCTACTTCTCTACGTGAAGTACCACGAATTGGTCTTGCTTCACCAGTTGAGAAAGGAGGGAAGTTATAGTGTAAATAAAAAGTTTCTTCTCCTTCAAAGAAGGCATATCTATTTGATTAGCTTCTCTTGAAGTTCCTAAGGTTACGGTAGCTAATGCTTGGGTTTCTCCTCTTGTAAAAATAGAAGAACCGTGCGTAGATGGTAAATAATCTACTTCACACCAAATAGGTCGTATTTCAGTAGTTTTTCTACCATCAAGACGAAGTCCTTCATTCAAGGTTAAATTACGAACAGCAGCCTTTTCAGCTTTTGCATAATATTTAGAAACTAAATCACCAATATCTTCTAACTCTTCTTCAGAGAAGGTAGCAATTATTTCTTCTTTTATTTCTGCAAATGCAGTACCTCTTTCTTTTTTAGAAGATCCGGCTTTTGCAACGGCATATACTTTATCGTACGCCATGTCGTGGATTTTCTTAGCTAATTCTTCATCTTCTCTTCAGGATCGTATTCACGAACTTCTTTTTTTCCAAATGCTTCGGCTAATTTTATCTGCGCAGCACATTGTACTTTTATGGCCTCGTGAGCAAACTTGATGGCTTCTACCATTTCTTCTTCAGAAACTTCGTCCATCTCACCTTCAACCATCATTACGGAATCGGCAGATGCTCCTATAACCATATCTATATCAGATCGTTTAATTGCGCTCTTGTTGGATTTATAATGAATTCACCTTAATTCTACCACTCTAACTTCTGATATAGCACATTCAAAAGGGAAATCGGATAATTGTATTGCTGCAGACGCAGCTAATCCGGCCATTGCATCAGGCATTACATCTTCATCATGAGACATTAACTGAATCATAACCTGAGTCTCTGCATGATAATCTTTTGGGAAAAGTGGACGTAAAACACGGTCTACTAATCTCATTGTTAATACTTCGCCATCACTTGGTCTTGCTTCTCTCTTAAAGAAACCACCAGGATAACGGCCAGCAGCAGCAAATTTTTCGCGATAATCTACTGTTAAGGGTAGAAAATCTACATCACTTTGTTTGTAATTGGAAACAACTGTACATAATAACATACAGTTTCCTGATTGCACAACAACAGAACCGTGTGCCTGTTTTGCTAATTTTCCGGTTTCGAGAGTGATTTGTCTTCCATCACCTAAATCGATAACCTCTTTATACACTTGTGGAATCATATTTTTTTGATTCTAGTCTATTAAAATGCATATACATAAAATAGACTTAATTAAACATTGGTTTCCGTCTTACTCGGACGGACAAGGTTGTGTTGTTGTAGTATTGTTCGACCAATGAAAAACTAAGGCATACATCTACCAATCGAGTAAATGCTTTTTTTAAAATATATATAATTAAAAAAAGAGGCACGAAGCCTCTCTTTTATTATTTTCTTAATCCTAATTCTTTTACGATTGCACGATATCTCATGATATCTTTTTTCTTTAGGTAATCAAGTAAATCTCTACGCTTACCTACTATTTTACCAAAGAACGCTCTGTATTAAAATCTTTACGATTTTTCTTTAAGTGTTCTGTAAGGTGTGTAATTCTGTGGGTGAATAATGCAATCTGACCTTCAGCAGAACCGGTGTCATTTTTTCCTTTACCGTGTTTTGCGAAGATCTCTTCTTTAGTTTCTTTTGTTAAATACATTCCAATATTATTTAAATGATTTTTATTATTGATACGCTTTGCTATCAGCCTGCAAATATAATATTTTTTGAATTAGAATTACATTTTCAATAAAAAAATCACCTCCAATTAAACCTTTTTAAAATGCCGGGTCATAATAGGGTAACGTTAAAATTAAATATTATGAGAAACAACATTTTAAACTAGGTTTGATGGGAATTTTTTCGATGATTTTATTTGCATGTGATCGTGAAGATTCTAATGATCAAATCCTTCAATCTATAGATACTGAAGAGGCCGCTTTAACCGCAAAGTTGACAATGCCACCGAAGTAATAAGCGATACGTTTGTACAAGCGTATGAATTTGAAGAAAGCTTGCAAAAAGGTCCCATTCATCCTCATTTACCAGAATGCGCAACAGTAACTGTTGTTCTAACTGATAGCTCAAAAGAAGTTACGATTGATTTTGGCTCAGAAGGTTGTGTTGTGCGAGGAGGTCATATTGTAAAAGGCAAGATTAATATGTCTTATGTTGCTGATGTAGATGCCATGAGTTTGGTGATTAACTATAATCTAGAAGATTTCTTTATTGATGATATTCAGTTTATAGGAACCAAAACTGTAACAAGACAAAAAGCTAATGACAATGGAAACCCGCAATACACCATGAATTTGGATTTAACAGTAACTTTTGCTGACGGGACTCAAGCTTCAAGAACAGGGACAAAAACAAGAGAATGGATCGAAGGTTCTTTTAATGGGAATTGGGGCGATAATGTTTTTCTGATCACTGGTGCTTGGCAAACTAACTTTGCTAATGGTAATACACATAGTACAACAATTACAACAGCATTACGAAGAGAAGCTAGTTGTAGATTTTTAGTAAGTGGAGTAGTGGATCTTGTTAGAACAAACTATAGTGGTACTCTGGATTATGGAGATGGTGAATGTGATAATAAAGCTGTATTTACAAATGCAGACGGAGAAGAAGGAGAAATTTTATTATAATTTCTTTGATTAGTGAGTTGAAAAAGCGCCTGTAAAAGGCGCTTTTTTATTTTTAGTTATCGATTTAATTGGATAAAGGTCTGTTTAATATTAAATCGAGATATAAATTTATTTTTTGTTTAGTTCTTGTCTTGGTGTTATAAAGTCCAAAAATCCATGTTCTAAAAGAAATTCTGAAGTTTGAAAACCTTCAGGCAATTCTTTACCTGTAGTATCTCGTACAACTCTTGGACCTGCAAAACCAATTAACGCTCCGGGTTCTGAAATGTTGATGTCTCCCAACATTGCAAAAGAAGCTGTGGTACCTCCTGTGGTAGGATCAGTGGATAGTGAAATATAAGGGATATTAGCATCTGCCAATTGCGCCAATTTTGCAGAAGTCTTTGCTAACTGCATTAATGATAACGCAGCTTCCATCATACGAGCACCCCCAGATTTTGAAATGATCATGAAAGGGATTTTATGTTTTAAAGAGTAGTCAGCTGCACGTGCTATTTTTTCTCCTACAACACTTCCCATCGATCCTCCAATAAAAGAGAAATCCATACAAGCAATTACAATATCATTTCCGTTAGATTTTCCTACTGCAGTTCTTACAGCGTCTTTTAGATTCGTTTTTTCTTGTGCTTCTTTAAGACGATCAACGTATTTCTTTTTGTCTTCGAATTTAAGAGGGTCTTTTGAAGTCAGGTTTTTATCTAATTCTTTGTATTTGTTATCATCAAATAGGATTTCAAAATATTCTTTACTTCCTATTCTTACATGATACCATCTTCTGGGCTTACATAAAAATTCTTTTCCAGCTGTTCAGCATCTACAATCTTTCCTGTTGGAGATTTATACCAAAGTCCTTTAGGTACATCTTTTTTATCTTCAGTAGCGGTTTGTATACCTTTTTGTGTTCTCTTAAACCAAGCCATAAATTAATAATATTAAAAAAGCTGAAACTTGTTACGAAAGAAGTTTCAGCTTTGTTTTAGTCTTTATAATGTATTACATTATTTAAATCCTCGAATGCTTTTTTTAAGACGGTTTTGAAAGTAATTTCTCCTTCTCTAAGCCATTTTCTTGGATCATAATGTTTTTTTATTAGGTTCTTCGGATCCTTCTGGGTTACCGATTTGCGTTTTTAGATATTCTATTTTACTGGTCATGTAATCACGAATTCCTTCATTGAATGCAAACTGAAGATCTGTATCGATATTCATTTTGATTACACCATATCACATTGCTTCTCTAATTTCTTCAAGGGTAGAACCGCTTCCTCCATGAAATACAAAATCGATGTGGTTATGCTCGACTCCATATTTTTCAGAGATGAACTCTTGAGAGTTTTTAAGGATTTTTGGTGTAAGTTTTACATTACCAGGTTTGTATACCCCGTGAACGTTACCAATGCTGCGGCAACAGTAAATTTATCACTTACTTTACTTAATTCTTCATAAGCATACGCAACTTCTTCAGGTTGTGTGTATAATTTAGAGTCATCCACATCAGTGTTGTCAACTCCATCTTCTCACCACCTGTAATACCTAGCTCAATTTCCAGAGTCATTCCCATTTTACTCATTCTTGCTAAGTATTCTTTGCAGATTTCATATTTTCTTCGATGGGTTCTTCTGATAAATCAATCATATGCGAGCTATACAAAGATTTTCCAGTTTCTTTGTAAAATTGCTCACGGCATCTAGTAGACCGTCTATCCAAGGAAGTAATTTTTTGCACAGTGGTCGGTATGTAAGATTACTGGTACACCATAAGCTTCTGCCATAAGATGCACGTGTTTTGCGCCGGCAACTGCGCCCGCAATAGCAGATTTTTGATCCTCGTTAGATAGTCCTTTTCCGGCATTAAATTGTGCTCCTCCGTTTGAGAAATTGTATGATTACAGCGAATTGATTTCTGCAGCAGTTTCTAATACTACTGCATTAAATTGAATTAGATCCAATGACATTAACTGCGGTAAGGCAAATGCATTTTCTTTGCGTACTGAAAATTTCTTGTACTTCGTCTCCTGTTGCAAATCCTGGTTTGATGTTGTGACTCATATTTAGTTTTGGTTTATAAGCTTACAAAAATAGTAAAATTATAACGAAAGAATTTTAAAAATTATAAATGAAAATACCTGTGATTTGGAATCGTTTTTTGTTTCTAAATTGGGGTGCAAAGTATTAAAAAGGATAATTAATCCCAAAATTATATGCAGCTTCCGAAAATCTATAACCTTTAACCATCTTTGGTCTTCATCATTAGCAGGATTAAAAGTTTGAATCCTATATCCAGGCGCAAAACGAAAAAGTCAAAATCATATCTAAAACCGAAACCACTACCAACGGCAAGTCTTGTATATCATCAAGTTTAGAAAAAACAGCTTCTTCTTCCTCTACATTGTCAAGAACATTCCAGATGTTTCCTGC
>JALQPE010001077.1:0-20787 GCA_030407315.1 Asparagopsis taxiformis | reverse complement strand
GTGTTTCGAAGACTTCTACATTGTAGACATTGCGAAGGGATCCAATTGGTTTTCCTGCCCATAATCGGTCGAGCCTAGGAAAAATGCGGCTAATGCGATGAATAAGGTTGCCACTACCACGTATAGGGTTTTTACCCCGAGATCTGCCCCTTTAGCCAATACGATCAGCGTTAAAATAAAGAGTGCAGGAATACTGACGGTCTGCTTTTTGTCTATCATCCAAGCCAAGATCGGATGCAGATCGTAATGCATTCGAATATATTCAAAAGCACTACTGAAGGCTTCGGCAAAGGCAATGATATAGAAGGCAAACACTGATGGCCTGTGAAAGAAAAGGGCGATACCAATAGAAGAGCCTATAACTAAACCAAAAGAACGGGAAATGATATAGTATTCTCCACCCCCCTCTACCTTCTGATTGGTAGCAATCTCTGCAATGGCCATAGCTGTCGGGATGGTGACGCATGCCCGATCAAAATAATGGCTAAAGTCCCCACCAAACCTACTGAACCAACGGCAAAACCAAATCGAAGGAACATTACAGCGCCGAGAATGGTTGAAATAGCTGTAAAGAATACTGGGGGCAGTCCGAATTTTTCCAATTTACTCATGAAGTGTTCCGCTTGCTGTGATGAAAAGGTAAACGTATTAGGAAGTATTTGATTCATCACTGTAAGGCCCTCAAGGTATGAAAGTTTTATGGGACCTGCAAATAAAATAGAGGAATGCAAGCTAAGTATGGGGTTCTAGTCTGCTTTAATCTATAAAAGTGATATGTATTTCAAGGGCGAATGCCTATTTTTGCGCTCGTCTTTGCAAAAGGAGTACCAAAACACTCACTCCTAAGTACAGTACGAGTAGAATAAAATTGAATAAAAATGTATCGATCACACACCTGTGGAGAGTTGCGCATGCAACATGTAGGACAAGAAATTACGATTAGTGGCTGGGTTCAAGCCAGTCGTGACTTTGGCGGAATGACCTTTATCGATCTTCGAGATCGGTATGGTATCACTCAATTGGTATTCGATATGGAGGATGACGATGCGCTTTGTACGCAGGCTCGTAAATTGGGAAGAGAGTTCGTTGTAAGAGTTAAAGGATTGGTGAGAGAACGAACTAACAAAAACCCTAATCGAGCAACGGGAGATATTGAGATTGAGGTGAAAGAAATGGATGTATTGAATGCTTCAAAAGTCCCCCTTTTACCATTGAGGAAGATACAGATGGAGGTGATGATCTCCGCATGAAATACCGATACCTGGACCTAAGGAGAGGTCCCGTTCAGGAAAATATCATCTTCCGGAGCAAGTTGGCTTTGGCCACACGTAGTTACTTGGGGGGAGAGGGATTCATTGAAGTAGAAACACCATTCTTAATCAAGAGTACACCGGAAGGAGCACGTGACTTCGTGGTGCCTAGCCGTATGAATGGTGGGCAATTCTATGCTTTACCACAATCTCCACAAACCTTCAAGCAGTGTGATGGTTTCTGGTTTTGATAAGTATTTCCAGATCGTTAAGTGTTTTCGAGATGAAGACTTGCGCGCTGATCGTCAACCAGAGTTTACGCAGATTGACTGTGAGATGTCGTTTGTAACCCAAGAGCAGATCTTACAGACTTTTGAAGGTTTGACCAAAAACCTCTTCAAAGAAAACTATTGGCGTGGAGTTGCCAGACTTTCCTCGGATGAACTACGACGAGGGCGATGCGAAGATTTGGTTCTGACAAACAGATATGCGATTCGGGATGGAATTTGTGGAATTGAATGATGTCGCTCAAGGCAAAGACTTTGTAGTATTTGATAAGGCTGGATTAGTGGTCGGGATCTGTGCAGAAGGACAAGCTAGCATGTCACGTAAGCAGGTTGATGGACTAACCGATTGGGTGAAGCGGCCCCAAATTGGAGCGAAAGGCTTAGTGTATATCAAGTTCATTAGCGAGGATGGAAGCCTCAAGTCTTCGATTGGTAAATTCTTCTCTGAAGATGAATTGAGGGCATGGGGAGAGCGCTTCGGTGCCAAGCCTGGAGATATGATATTTATCCTGGCGGGTGAAACGGATAAGACCCGCAAGCAATTGAACGAATTGCGTCTGGAACTAGGTCGTCGCTTGGGCTTGATGAAGGAAGGAGACTTTAAGCCTTTGTGGTAGTGGACTTCCCGCTCTTGGAGTGGGATGAGGATAGCAATCGCTTCCATGCGATGCACCACCCCTTTACCTCTCCAAAGAAGGATGACGTAGAACGAATGCTTACCGGCGATCATGAGACGATGAAGAGCCTAAGAGCTGATGCATACGATTTGGTGATTAATGGATCAGAAATTGGTGGTGGGTCTATTCGTATTCACGACCGCGCATTGCAAGCTCGAAACTTTAAGCTGCTCGGGTTTACACCAGAAGAAGCAGAAGAACAGTTCGGTTTCTTGATGGGCGCTTTTGAATATGGCGCGCCTCCCCATGGTGGAATTGCCTTCGGTTTTGACCGGCTATGTGCGGTGATGAATGGCCAAGCGAGTATTCGTGACTTCATAGCTTTCCCAAAGAATAATCAAGGACGCGATATGATGATTGATGCACCTGCATCGATTGATGGAGCACAACTAAAAGAACTACAGATCCAATTGGATTTGAAAGGAGAATAAAGTAGTGATTTATTAGATCGCTACGTTGTTAGACTGTTAGAAGCGAGAAGTCAGATTTCCTGGCCTCTCGTTTCTTCTTTCACCTCTATCATTAACCTACCTCCTGCTCCTCATATCTACTGGAGCATTCAATACTAATTCTGATTCTTTGAATCATCGATGTAATAGACGACAACTGCAGGAGTTGTTCCTGGTTGATAATAGTGGCTTTGGGTAGCACCTGGCTTTGGAAAACATGAAAGACATTCCTGACTACTTTATCTTCGTAAATACCTAAAAAACATGCTATCATCATCACTAGAAGATATTAGCTGATGTAAGCTTTGCTCTTGTGTTTTTTCATGAGAATCAAGTGGAGTAAGATAATTAGGAAATAATCGTGGGGAATTGGGACCTGGAGATGGTCTATGTCAATGGTATTCCAACCGATTTGCCCATTTCTAAAAACCAGCGGCTCCTTGAGTAGGTTTTCTAATCGTTTTTCTGTGCGGTTCCTACCCCCCTTTTCTATTGATCTAGTGGCTATTAACCTAATCATGAATGGGATTTTAGCAAACTCTTCTTCAATAATGTAGAAACTGATTTTGCTTAAGATTGCACCGCCGTGCTTTTTTTTGGGTTTGATCAAAACTCCTGGGTTGAGATTTACAAGGTTGGTTTCTTTGAAGGATGTTGCTTTAGTTCTTTTTAGTTCTTGAACCGGAGCATCGGGGAAACCTGCTAGAATTTTTTCTAAACGAGCCTCCTTACTAGACACCTGTACCGTTGGTAAGGAATATACATTGGTACTGAGATAAATGGTCAATAGTTCATTTGGTGCGTTGGGATAGTTATAATGGTATCCTCAAATCCGATTGCCTGGATATAAAGCTCCTTTACTTCGGATGTCTGTAGCTTGAAACTGAAGCTCCCGTCTTCCTTGGATACTGTGCCATAGGCCCAATCATTATTTTCAATTATTGCTGCAAAGGGAACTGGTTCTTTCGTTTCCTTGGCTAGTATTTTGCCTTGTATATAATTCGTTTGGGCATTGCACCAATGAGTAGCGTATATCAATAAGACCAAGAGTGTCGACATTCTAATCATAGCAATTGGGAAATTGAGGGTTTTGATAGATAAATTTCGCTTATGTATGTACAAGCTATAGAATTTTAATCAATGATTTTAGCTGTATTTTGATGGCGCAGTAGTAATGAGCCTATAAAGAAAAGTAATTTCGCCCATCGCACACACTCAGCACCGAGTGTTCTTCTTTGCCCTCTGCATTTTCGGACCTCTATCCCCCCTCTTGATCCATAATCAATTGCTTCACTCGCTGTCTGTGGTTTTCTCCCAATATTTAATAGTTTACCATTCTGCATGCGAATCTGATTTCCTTCTAAATAATCTATATACCGCTTATGAACTATCGTTGACTTGTGAATGCGGAAGAAGGTAGGAGTGGGCAGTAGGTCTTCGAAGCTCTGTAGGGTTTTGGGAGTCAAATGAAAGCCATCCTTTTGCCAGACTTTGACGTAGTTGCCGTGGCTTTCCAAATAGTAGATGTCCTCTATTTGAATTTGGATAAAGCGTTTGTCGGACTTGATAAATAGTTGTTGTGGGCTGGAAGCTTCTTGCGCTGCACTTGACGCTGTTTGAGAGAGACTTAGTTGCTGTTGATCGCTAGCCCGTCGTACTGCTTTTAGGAACCGATCAAAGCGGTACGGCTTCAAGAGATAGTCTATTACCTCCAGATCGAAGCTTTCTAAAGCATATTTTTCGTATGCAGAAGTGATAATAACCATGGGCTATTATCCAGTAGCCGCAGAAATTCTAAGCCTTTTAGTTTCGGCATTTGAATGTCCAAAAATATAAGATCGACGGATTGGTTTCGGAGAAACTCCAAAGCATCTAGGGCAAGAAAAGATTGACCGACAATCTCGAGGCCGGGAACGTCCTTCGCGAAACGGATGATGACATCATGTGCCAAGGGTTCATCATCCACAATCAATGCACTAAGTTTCAAGGGTGCCATACCTCTAGATTTGCTGTGAAAATACCATCCTCACCATGAGCAGAAAACCTGTGTCGATTGGAAATAGAAGACTCAACCTACGTTGTAGTTTTCCAGGCCAATACCAGGTTTATTACTTGTATTAGCTCAAAGGAATTACGGCAATGGAAGGAGAGGTGTTTTGAATTACTCGTAAGATTGATAGTAAGGAAGCATTTTCCCTCCGCCGGTTCTATGCCATGTTTGAAGGCATTCTCTATCAAAATGATCAGGAGTAATGGTGGTAATAAAAATGATGAATCTTCAATGGATGTATTGAATTGTAATTCGAAGTCCTTGTGCAAGCGAATTCGCTGTAGGTGTAGATAATCTTTGATGTAATCTACTTCTTCAGATAAAGCTACTTCCGTTTCTTTTCCTTTGTAGATGACGTAACGCATCAATTCGGATAATTGTACGATAACCTCAGGGGTTTGATCCGATTTAGCCAGGCTTAAGGAATAGAGATGTGCAAGGTATTGAAGAAGAAATGTGGATTGATCTGTTGCTTCAATAGGAGTAATTCACTTTCAATCTGCTGTTTTTCCAGCTTGGTGATTTTCGTTGTTTTGTTTGAACCATTGAAAGGCCACAATCAAGGGCAAGCTAGTAATTAAGACTATCCCAGGTATAATGGCGTTGAGTTCAGAGAATATTATCAAACTCTCACTAGGCATCAGGCTGTTGGCATCTCTCACTAAGGGAAGACTCACTAATACTTGCGTAAGGATAGGGAAGAATAGGGCTATGCCTCCCGCCATCCCGATGGCATACAGTAGAATACCTCTTTTTTTAAGGATTTCGGGAATGAGAAATCGACTGTTGAGCAAATAAAAAAAGTACAGCGATAGGTAGATCAAGGAAAACTGGAAGCCATAGGCTAGAAAACGGAAAAGTGGCGAAATACCAAGCGCAGGTCTACGCTGGGCATGATTAATTCCCGCTCATCGAATAATTCCTGATTGCTGACAATCATCATGCTAAATAAGAATGAAAAAAGGCGATGCCAATTAAGATCGTGCCGTCTATTCCCCATTTCTCAAGCCAGGTAATGATGGCTCCTTTCCGAGTTGCCAATGCATTTACCAAGAGTCCAATATCTAGAAGGGGCAGTACTAGCGCCAACATGACGAAGTAATCGCGAATGCCAAAAAGCGGGATATGAAACTGCCAGCGTAGTTGAGAAAAGGAGGCAATGATAATCGGGATCAGCAGAAAAACACCTGCCCAAAGCAACCAGAAATAGAATGGGGTAAGACGGGATTTTAGCCTTTCCCTCCAATAGGAAAAAGCCAAAATAGGAGCATTAAGGCCCACCAACACAAGTAGACACAAAAAGTAATGTGGCCAAGTATGAGGGGGTAGGTTAGTGGCACGTTCCGCACTTAAAACCAAAAACAAGGCTAGGTATACCCAAAGGTTATTACTCAACCAATTAAACTGCATCCTTTTTGAAAGCCAATCCATACACTACAAAGAAGCAGAAAAAGGCGCTTTTCAACAAGTTTTAAGGATCAAGCGTACAATTTCGATGATATAGTGCACCAGCCACAATGTTGCCAGTTCTTTGCAGTTGATCATCTGATTCTTGCGTTACAACATTTTTCCTTGCTTTCCCAGATCAGTGATCCGTATTTCGTATCGAAATTATCTTCCCTGGAATCCCTGGATTTCCAGCGGATAAAACCTAATCGGATCAGAAACATGTCAAGTACGAATCACCTGAAAGTAGAAAACTTATCAAAAACCTATCGCCAAGAGGTCAAGGCGCTTGATGGCCTGAGTTTTGAAATCCAAAATGGCATTTTTGGCCTGCTAGGGCCCAATGGAGCGGGAAAATCCACGCTCATGCGCACTATTGCTGGGCTCCAAGAACCAGATGCGGGGCATATCCACTTCAATGATGTTGATATACTGACTCAACCTCAGTTTATCAGAAATCAGTTGGGGTATTTACCGCAGGATTTTGGTGTGTATCCTGGCATGTCAACCTGGCAATTGATGGAACACCTGGCCATCTTGAAAGGGATTTATCAAACCCAAGAGCGCCATAGTCAAATTGAGCAACTCCTCCATCACACCAATTTATACAATTACCGAAAAAAGGCAGTTAGTACTTTTTCTGGTGGGATGCGGCAACGGTTTGGTGTGGCTCAGGCCTTGCTAGGGAATCCACAATTGGTAATTGTGGATGAGCCTACAGCAGGGCTTGATCCAGAAGAACGAAATCGTTTTTTAGATCTACTAAGTGAGCTGGGAGAGGAGAAGATTGTTATCCTGTCTACACATATTGTAGAAGACGTACGAGATCTCTGCCAGCAAGTAGCCATCATCCACGAAGGGCGATTGGTAGAACAAGGAGAACCGGATAAGCTGATCGCGAAACTCAAAGGTAAGGTATGGCAGAGGGTGATGAAGAAACAGGCCGAATTTGAAGCACGGCCTAATCAGTATCTGTTGTCTAGTCGATTGTTTGCGGGGCAGCGCAGGGTGCACATTTTGACGGATCAAGTGCCAGGAGATAGCTTTGAAATGGTGGAACCTAGTCTGGAGGACGTATACTTCTCAACATTTCATCAAGCAGCTATCAACGCTTAGTATTCATTACATTCTTCACTTAGGAATGAGGCACAAATAAAATATACAACTATGCTTTATCTTTTTTCACCAGCTTTCGTTTCCAAAATCCTTCCCGATGCTAGATCGGGACAAGCTATGTAGCCCTGCTATAATCGGTTTTTTGATGCCTCACCTGGTAAAAAAATATTTTGCCTACTTGTCCACTTTATTTATCCCTCATTCCTTATCATTTTCCACTACCTATGTTTTCTCGTTTACTTCTCTTCGAATGGCGTTTCCACAGTCGACATATTTCTTTTCTTGTATTTGCACTGGCTTTTCTCGCCTTTGGTTTTGCCCTGTCCGGTAATGCTTTTGGTGAACCCAATTTATACTATAATTCGACCTACAATCTGCATAAGATCGTAGGGCTATTTTCCTTAGTGGCCATCTTCTTTATTATGGTTCAAACCAGCCGAGTAGTACTGCGGGATCAAGTACATCGGATGGCTCCATTGATCTTTACCACTCCTATATTAAAAATAAACTACCTGGGCACTCGATTTGTGGGGCTATTTTTGAGTGGAGTGTTGCTCTTTGGTTTTGCTGTTTTCGGTTTATGGGGCGGAGCGATAATAAGAAGCGCAAGTGAAGATCAGATCGGGCCAATTCTGATAATTAACTATGTTTGGCCTTATTTGGTATTAGCATTGCCGAATATTTTCTTAGCAGCCGCTCTCCTATTTCTAATTGCCAATCTCACTAGAAGTACATTAGCTACCTATCTGGGAGGTATCTTTTTATATTGCCTGTATTGGTTTGGGGCGATCTTCTTTAACTCTCCCATGATTGCAGGCTCCACTCCAGCTACCCCGGAAGGCATGGCCCTGGCTGCCTTGATAGATCCCTTTGGTCTTTCTGCCTTTTTTGAGCAAACCCAGTATTGGGAAATAGTGGAGAAAAATGAAACAGGTATAGGTCTTCACGGCCTTTTTCTCGCCAATCGCTTGATTTGGCTAGCTGTCGGTACCGGGATTCTATTGCTTACTTATCGACTGTTTTCATTTAGAAAAGAAGGCTATATAAAAAAGGCAAATGATCAACTCTCATCTGGCCAGGATGCTCAGCCAGAACCTTACCAGGAGCCAATTCTATCTCTAACGCCCCAGCTTAGTTGGCCAGCTTTACAAAGTAGCCTACGAGTGGAATGGAAACTCCTATGGGGAGGTTGGCCAATACGCCTAGCCATTCTCTTGTGGATGGGGTTGGTATTGTCAGAAGTTATCAGCCGAGTGTATGGTGGAAGTGAATATAGAAGCACGCTCTATCCCACAACAGACCTAATGATCTGGCTCATCGAAGAACCTTACCAAATCTTTAGCCGGATCTTGGTGCTGTTTTTTGCAGGAGAGATGATGGCGAGAGAACGTTTGTTGAGGTGGAAGGATATATTGGATAGCAGCCCAGTTCAGAACAGGGTGCACTATTTTTCTAAGTTGCTGATTTTGATCACGGTACCCTTGGCTATGTTGGTTACGGCATTCCTGGTGGCTATAGGTTGTCAGGTGATCAAAGGCTATTTTGTTATTGACCTTCCACAATACCTGACTCAGTTCTATCTGTTAGGCGGACCTTTAGTGTTTTTTTCGGTGTTGATTCTCTTCATTCAGGGGCTTTTACCGAATAAGTACCTGGGAATGTTTGTAGGATTAGTGATTACGATCGTCTTCATGACAGGATTGAGTGCTCGAATTGGTCTGGGGCATCCTTTAAGCCGCCTGGGCATTTTTCCGGAAGTGTTATATACGAACATGAATGGGATTGATAGACAGGTCGGTGCATTTCACTGGATGGCTGCTTACTGGACAAGTCTAATGCTAATCCTGATCTATTTGAGTTGGATAGGGTGGAAAAGAGGCCGCCGAAATTCCTTTCTTAAGCAACTAAAAAACACTTCCATAAATCGTCTTCTCGTGCCTGGGGTATAGCAAGTGTTTTACTGATCGGCTTTGCCAGCCTAGGTAGCCTGCTGTACTACCAAATGGATGTTCTAAATACGAGGACAACAAGGGAGATAGAACTGGACCGTAGAGCTGCCTATGAATTGAAATACAAAGAAATGGATGAATGGCCGGACTTACGCATATCAGATATGCGAGCTCGAGTGGATATTTATCCAGACCAGGGCAGTTTCCAAATTGCCCATGAATTTAAATTGACGAATAGAAGCGATCAACCAATTTACAAACAGTGGTTTACTGCTCCTCGATGGCTGGATATAGAGAAACTGGAGATTAGTGAGGCAACACTAGAAAAATACGACACCTTACACCGGGTATATCAATTCAGCCTAGGGCAAGCGGTCCTGCCGGGAGATACCATAAATATGAGTTATCATATCAGGTATGAACCCAAAGGTGTGAGATTTCAACGGTCTCTCCGCGAACGCTCGGTCGTGGAAAATGGGACAAATATTATGAGTGTGGGAATCGTGCCTCGCTTCGGTTATCGATCAGATATAGAGATTCAAGCTAATGAGGAACGACTCAAGAGAGGATTGACGCCACGAGAAGTGGTTGAGGAAAGCGAGATGCATGCTGGTATGGCGGATGAAGATAGAGCTACCTATAATAAGTTCAATTTTGAAGCGATAGTTTCCACAGCAGCTCCGCAGCTTGCTATAGCTCCAGGACAATTGATTCGAAAATGGAAGGAAGAGGATCGTAGCTATTTCCACTATAGAAGTCAAGCACCGATTAATCACTTCTATAGCTACCTTTCAGCGGACTATGAGGTGATTCAGAAAGAGGTGGACGGCGTACAGCTTTCGGTTTTTATGATGAAGGGCAAGCCTATAATGTAGATCTGATTTTAGAGGTGATGGCACAAACATTGACTTACTGTCAGGATGCATTTGGGGCCTATAAAATGGACGAACTGCGCTTGCTAGAAATCCCAGGTCATTGGCCGATGGGAGGATACGCTGCTCCAGGAAATATTGGTCTAGTAGAAGATCGCGCTTTTCTCACTGACCTTCGCGATACTTCCGCCTTCGATGTAGTGACCAAAAGAGTATCCCATGAAGTAGCACATCAGTGGTTTGGACATCAACTGACTCCTTATACCGGAGCGGGCGGTAGTTTTCTAGTGGAATCTACTGCCAAGTATATGGAATGCATTATTCAAGAGCAACGACATGGTAAACATCAACTGAGGACGCTGGTCAAGGAGGAAATGAGTCGGTATTTTAGAAATCGAAATCGCGCCGTAGTACCTGAGCCTCCTTTAAACCTGGTGGAGGGGCAAAACTATCTGGCTTATTCCAAAGGGGCGGTTGTGATGAATGCGATTCGAGATCTACTAGGAGAGCAAGCGGTGAATGAAGCCTTGCATTATCTCTTCGATCATCACGCCTTCCCCAAACCCAGGCGAGCATGGCAGATTTTGAGCAACAGTTATATAATCGTGCTACTCCAAGCCAGCAGCAACAACTAAAAGATTGGCTAACACGGATAACGATCTACGATACCAAAATTTTAGCCGTTGATTATGATCAATTGCCTTCTGGAGAATTTGAGATTCGCCTGGAAGTAGAAGCATATAAGCATCAGTTGAAAGCTGATGGAATGTTAGTAGAGGAGCCAATGCAGGAACCCATAAATATTGGCTTGTTTCAAGTTCACCCAGATAATTTGGTTCGCTTTTCGGAAAAGGATCACTATGAGAAGTATATGCTCAAAAGTGGAATACAGGAGATCAGAGTCCGAGTAGACCATCTACCCAAGTATATTTCATTAGACCCTTATCTACATCTATTGGATAAGAATATTTATGATAATACAGTCCGGCTTGAGAATTAGAGAGAGGCAAGCCCTAGGATTCGAAGTTCGCTTTGTTGTTTCAAGGCAGAACTTCGGATCTAGGATTTGCAGGCTTTTTATTTACCAATTGCTGGGGAACTTTACATAGAATGACATCGTCCGATCAGCTTTAGAAATATTTCTAATTTCAATTCCTGTAGGTGTACCGTCAGCCCACTTGAGAGAGACCTTATTGGGGTCGCGATTAGTGGCTAGAACATCATAGCCCGTTCGGTTGTCGGCACCATCCCACAAGGCAGTGCTAAAACTTACTGGTTCACCACCTGTGAAAACAGGCTGAATTAACTGAATGCCGGTTCGCCCAAAATCCCGAAGCTTCTTTTGGAAACATGCTCTATCTACTCCTCTGGGTTTTTGGGTCCTATTGAGTTTATCTGGAGCTGCCTGTATCCGCCAGATAGCAAGCCCTTCGTCAGGTAGATGTTGGTCGAGGCGCTCCTTCTTCCGGACTTCTAAGATGAAGTACTCTTTCAGGCTTCGTTTTGGATTGATCAATATCAACGCTTCATTCTTAAGTCCAGCAGTAGTCGCACTCAAAAGATATAGGCCATCAGATTCTGCTATCTGAGGTTTTAACCAACCCATTTTTAATTTATGCAATGGATCAAGGTGGGTACTTTGTTGGTGATGATCCATTAGC
This sequence comes from Asparagopsis taxiformis, assembly GCA_030407315.1. Classification (NCBI taxonomy): domain Eukaryota; phylum Rhodophyta; class Florideophyceae; order Bonnemaisoniales; family Bonnemaisoniaceae; genus Asparagopsis; species Asparagopsis taxiformis. Next base: position 9,030 of record JALQPE010001077.1, on the reverse strand, counting down.
GAAAAAGCACCAGCTGCATGTGGGTATTTGCAAGGCCAGGACATATCCTTGGCCTTGAATAAGAGGTGCATGAGTTCATGTGCAATAGTACCGACAACTCTAGTTTTATTTTGATCCACTCTTATCTCTACCAGTCTAGTCGTTCTAACGCCATTTACTATTAGTGGTTTGGAGGGTATCTCGGTAAGACTGATGCCTCTTTCCCATCCACCACCACCAGGGCGATTGTCCGGAACTAAAAGCACTATCCCTAGTTCGGTTGGGGCCAGGACACCATCATTGTTAGTGTCGTATTTTTTAAAATTGAAGTCGCGACTTGCCATACTGACCGCCTCCATATACTTTCGATGATGTGGGTTTCCCCATGAAATTGACAAGTTTCCTGTATTTTCCCAATAATGTTCATAAGGTAGTTGTGCGTCATATGGCCCTAATGTGGCTATATTTCTGATGCTTACTTTTCCGCCCGACACCTCTTGGAAATAGTTTTTTACAGTATTGTCGCCTCGAAATATGATTTCTTCGGCGCGGCGTCGGTTTAAAGGAGCAACACGGGGTCGATGTGGATCCCAAATGATGGTGACAATAGGGTAGGTTTTATGATTATTGGGAGATGGATCCATGCCTAGTAAAGGGGCATTCAAAGAAGCTTGGATACCTTGTCTGATCGCTCTGGCAGGAATGAAAAGATTTGATTCATGTGGACGAGTAGCTACTTTATATACTCGTCCAGTTTGGGTTCTGACAAAAGCCAATTCACCAGCTACTGCCACTTCCACCAGATCATTTCGAGTGTTGGGCAATACTTCCCAATTTTTTATTGAGTTATTCCATTTGAATAAGCGACTAGTACTGCCAACCACAAACAAATCATTTTTACTATTTCCGGCAACGCTCCGGGCTAAACCTGGGAAGGTGCCTTGACCAATCGGCGTTATAGTGTACATCTTCATATTTTGATCTGTGTACATTATCGAGGTCGCTGATGCTCCAAATTGGACGGGCGTAATTCCATTCCTGGATACTTTCCTCCAACGCCTCGTACTAGCGTTATACCGGAATATGCCCCAGTTTTCATCACCTGATGTACCGGCAGGAAGCCAGGCTTTGCGACTAATAATGTATAGTGTCCCGTCGGCAGTTCCTTGTATATCTTTTGCCTTACCTTGTAGAGGTGAAAATCTTAAATTTTCGAACTTAAAAATATTGTTGTTAGCATCCGTCACATAGGGTATTTCTCCTACTACAGTTACTTTTCTGAGATTGGTTTTAGCGAAACTCATTTGTTTCCACCCTTGCTTACTGCTGAGGCTTCTATATAGGCGTCCATGGGTTGAGATTTTATAAATCCATCCGGCTTCTGATCCGGCGATAGATAGCGTGTTTGTCCCAAATGTGTTGAATTTCAAAGTATTCAATTCGTTATCCCCATCTTTTGAAGTAGAAGCCTGAAGTGAGTTCTTCGGTAGGAGGTGATTTTCATCGTGATGCCCGATAAATGCCGTGCAGACAAAAGCAATTAGGATGGATAGAGTCAATTTCTTTTTCCAAATACAAGAAGAGAAATTGGGGAAAAGATTGTTCTTCATTGTGATAGTTTTTAATGGTTAGCACAAAGAAGAGGTATTGACGAACCGAAGTCTATCGGTAATTAGTGTTCAACGGCATAGCTGAGTAATTGACAAAAGTTGAAGGTGTATTCTCCTGACTTAACGGTATGAAGAATCCCCCTCTTTCATGGCTATTCAGCTGTAACCCCTACGGGATAGGTGAAAAATCAATATTATTGGAAGGTATTACCGGCGATGGAAGAGTTTGAGAAAGGCCTGTAGATTCGATCGCCCCATGAGGACGCTGGTCAAGAACAGGGGGCTATGTATTGTTGTAAGGTTTGGGGAGGGGTAAGGAATGACTAAAGAAGACGGGACATGTTAGGCCGCTCTCAGCCTTACTAAGCCCGTTAGGAAATCCATATACCCTACTAAAGGTTGGATTCCCAATGCTGTAGACAAGGAAGGCGAGGTGAACTTATAGATCAGGGTGCGCCATGGAACCGAAAAGCCCGGTCTCTTGATCCACCGAAGTAGCGCGATCAAAAGCTGTGTGTATGCGAGTTCCCTTTTGCCATTCATACAAAAAACGGGTAGTAAAAAGCAAAGCGGCATTGCCCTCTACATAATCCGTAGCTCCGATATAGGCTTTGGCTCCATTACGGACAAATAGCTCAGCGAGCTGAGCCTGACCCAGGGTGCAACCTGTATTGAGAATGAGCTGCTTTTTGAGCTTTATCTGACCTTGCAAGGCTTCAATCCCGATGGGGGTACGCGGTTCATTTTCCTCATAAATAGAAGCATCCAATTCAGGTAAATAAACTTCCCATCCTCTCCATGAACACTCAAAACCCATGTTTTAAGGCGATTGAAAAGCCGATCCTCTCCTCGCAGTAGTTGCATGAAGTCATTAGGTCGCCCGAGGTATTTTATCACTACCTGATAGCCAAAATATTCCGCCGTTTGACGGATGGCTTCCGGTTCATTCCCAACTTCAGGCCCAACAATGATGCCGATGCTTTTCATAGACTAATCTATTCGTTTAAGTATGGCTTTTTGTGTGCTGTATACCTGATAAGAATGCACAGCAGGTATCGTATCTCCTTCAATGATCGTATCCCCAGAAACCCTCATAGGTTCCATATTGACGGGAATTAATTCATAGGAGAGTCGATCATCTTCTAAAAAGCAAGTTGTACCGATTATTCCTGACTTATCGATAGCAAATTGCTCGTAGAGGCAGTTGCCATGGAGGTAGGAATCTAATAGGATACCGTTGTGCTCATCAATTACGTAATGCCCTTTTTGGGCATCGATCAACCGGATGTCATAAGGCCTGAAATCTTCCTTACCTTCTCGATGATAGGTAATATGGAACGTCCAGGTGATGCTATCCACAGGAATGATTTTTAGTGCCATTGGGAGATCCTGTACAACTTTTGCGCCTTGGTATATCTCCAAGGTTCCTTTATAGGTCCCTTCGAAAGGGGTTAGACTATTCTCCTGGCCGAAGCTATTGGTCAGATAACTAAGTCCAATCAGGAGTATCAATAGAAGTTTTTTCCTCTGCATGCTATGTGATGTTCCTTATTTCGTTTTTGGTATGATCTCTACCCTCCTATTTCTCGCTCGATTCTCCTCGGTACCATTATCCACTTTCGGACAGCATTCTCCTTTTCCTTCCGCCAAGATAAGAACTTCATCACCATCTAATTTCTTTTCCAGGTATTGCTTAACCGCTTCTGCCCTTTTGGCAGAAAGCTTCAAGTTGTAGTCATCCTCTCCAATATTATCAGTATGACCTAAAACCTTGATTTGATTCCAACCCTTCTTTTGAATTACGAGAGCAAAGGAGTCCAAAGCAGGGAGGTATTCAGATTTTAGCTGATGGAGATCGAAGTCAAAAGCTACGCCGGGGATTTCAAAGGTAGTAGTAGGGGGAGTCACTACAGTAGTGGTATCCTCTAATGTTTTGACGGGAGGTAAGGGAGCAGAGACAACTTCCTCTGTTTTGAGATTCCGCTCAATTCCTTTTTTATAGGTATGCCGGTGATTGGTAGCATATAGTCGTCGTCGCGTTTCTTCTATTTCGGGACAGGAAACATTAGCCGGGTTGTTGGCTTGTAGGGATACGTTATCTAGTAAAAAGACAAGATCTCCCTGGTGATTGTTCGCTTTGGTTTTTCCTTCTAGGAAAGTTGCTTCTTTGCTAAAATTGCCAAATGTGAGGAATTTTTCTCCCCCTCGGGCAGTAAAAGTAACCTCAATTTGTCGCCAATTACTTTTCCTGTTTTTCTTGATTTCATCTTTGTCCGTAATCACTCTGGTAGCAGAAAATGCCAAGGGGTTGACTAGGTCACTGATTAATTCCTGTTCCGTCAATAGCATGTCTAATTGGTATCGCTTAACGGAGACAGGGTTGAAAAAGAAATTCAAGGTGTATTCCTGCCCATGAATTAATGGGCAAAGCAGTTGAGTGTAGAGAAAAACGCGATAAATCACGGGATTCTTTTCGTTTTCAACCACCACCAATTCAGAATACTTACCCTCATAGACACGAGGCACTTTCTTTAGTTTCACATTAATTTCCGTAGGAGGAAGTCTGAACCAAGCCTCGGGGCACAGGGTGCGTCGTATTCTGTGCAAATATTGTAGTCTTCAAACCCACCATTAGCGATCAGTTCTTGGCTATTGAGATCGACAAGGGTAAAGCAGAACAGGATGAGAATTGAGGGGCGCATTGTCTCTTGGGTGTGTGTTTTATTCCCTCAAATATAACCGATTCCGTTCAATGGCCTGTTCTTCTTTACCCCCCCAAAACTAGGTCGATCAGTTAACGACAGGATCGTGGTTACGGATCCGGATGATTTTTCCGTTCTTTTCATCGGTGAGCATATACAACTTGCCGCCCGGACTTTGCCTAATTTTTCTGGATCGAACTCGATCATCCACAAATAACTCTTCGGCATGCTTGATGGTAGTCCCTTCAACAATAAACCGCCAAAGGCTGCCACGGGAAAGCCCCGGTACGAGGAGATTCCCTTTCCAGCTAGGAAATTCATTTCCAGTATAGAAGGTAAGGCCCGTTGGAGCTACTGTATGGAGCCAATGCCAAGCAGGAGCAGTAAACACGGTCCCTTCTAATTTAGGAGGATCATAGTTTGGGGCTCTATATTTACCAGTGGTAATAATGGGCCAGCCGTAGTTGGCTCCTTTCCGTAGGATATTGATCTCATCTCCTTGTATTGTTCCATGTTCGCTAAACCAAATCTCCCCAGTTTCTGGGTGTAAGGTTATGCCTTGTGCCGCGCGGATACCCAGGGCATAAAGGCCTGGAATGCTATTGCTTCCGAAATCCGGATTGTCTTCCGGTATGCTGCCATCAGGATTCAGGCGATATATTTTCCCTCGCCTATCTTCTAAATTCTGCGCGATCGGCATAGGAGGCTCATCCTTTTCATTGAATAAGCGTTCTCCGATCGTAATGTATAGCTTGCCATCTTGACCAAAAGTCATCCCCCCTCCGTAGTGGTACATTTCTCGTGTGTAGGGGAGGCTACAAATAAGGTTTTGACCTGGCTGAGTTTCGTGCCTACCAATTTGGCTCGAATTACTTTGGTAGTAGCGCCCTTTTTATTTTCAGCAGCATAAGAAACGTAGATGTGTTGGTTGTTGTTGAAATCTGGATCAAGTACTACTTCAAAAATTCCGGAATTATCTCCTCTACTCCTCACTCGAATGCTATCAATGAGATCATTGGGGAAGCCGGATATTGCAGTCTTTGTTTTTGTTGTCAAATTCACCTTCATGAGTTGTCCATCCTTTTCACTCACTAGTGCTTCTTCTTCATTTAGGAAGGCCATGCTCCAGGGGTGCAAAAGCCCTTCAAAAATGACCTCCTTAACGGGATAGTTGTGGTTTGAATATCAGGCGCATCTTTAGCCATTAACGTAGCCGCTTTGCTGATGATCTTCCATTGACCCTCCAGCTTTTTCAATAAAAATAGATCGATATAGCGCAAGTCGCGCGCTGCAATAACAATCTCAGCCTTGGCTATGGCAATGTCATTGGAAATGTCGATAGACAAGATCTTGCCAGTCCGGCCATTTGCCTCTCCAGGCTCCCCTTATTAAACCAGCTGGCGTATTCCTTTGCAGGAACCAAAAAGACAGGTTGATCAGGTTTGGATAAGTACAAATTCGCCTATCATAAAAGGCTTTTTCGATTTGTTCGGGTTGATTGTAGGAGGTGCCGTTGATATAGTTTAAGAGGCAGGCTCGCACTTGAATTGCTTCTGATTGAGCATTTAAGCTAGCAACAAAAAGCAATAGCGAGAGCATAAGAGTAGGTCGAGTCATTTTTGCTGTTTTTAGTTCAAGGAAGTGGCAAAGCATCCAAAGCTTACTCGGATATGTCCCTTGGCAAGTTCGGATGTTTGTACATAGCGAAGGTCTGCTTAATAGCATTGACAGGCAAGCAGCTAGGCTATCTGGTAGGTATAGAATTATAATTCTGGAGTAATTTGGAGGTAGGTATAGTATTCTCGAGATCAAGGTCAATCCTAAGACTCCGCCGGAAGGCCTGAAAAAGATAGTGCAGGGATACGAGAAAGTTCTAAGGGCACAACTTCCACATTAATTGCGTGAATATCAGTGCATCTCATAAGGAGGCCTGGTACTCTATAATTATACTATATGGAGCTAGCCCGCATCAAAATGTGGTTGTCAGTCGGTACATAATTCACTACCTTAAAACCGACAACTTAGTACAACAAGTCTTCCATAATGACAAAACATCTATCTCCCCCTCCTCGCAAACTCTCTTGGCTGACTAGATTACTAGTCTTCAATAGCCATGTCTATTCACTGGGGGGTGGGTCGCTACAGGTATCGGCTGCTTAATGATGTGGTTTTGCTATACGGTTACTAGACCGGCAGCAATTGATTTCTGGGGCGTATACCCCGATCTGCTAGGGCTAGTGGTGTTCTTTGTAATTGGAATAGTGTTTCTGGGCATAGGGCTGGCAACATTGATATACTTTACTTTCAAGAATGGTTGGCGGGCAGTATGGCTCTTGAGATATGGAGAAGTAGCTGTGGGGAAAGGGGTTGAAAATAAAAAGAAGAAGTGGAGTTACTTGACTTTTGAAACAAAAGAAGGAATAACACATCAAGTAACCTCCCTCGTCAACTCAAAAGAGGGTTACATACTGAAAGATGGGGCAGAAAAACTGATTTTGTATAAGCCTGAAAATCCCGATCAGGTTGTGGTGTTTGATACGATTCCGAATGCTCCGGCAGTTTTACCAGATGGCCGTTTTGGGCCGATCCCTAAGCCTAGAGCTGGCATCCTTATTGCTCCCTCTTGGTTTTGTTGCTAAATATTGGCTTCTATGTTTATCATTTCGGGTTTTCGGAGGAAAAAACACTGTCCGAACTATATGATGAAGCCTTTGATTACTACCTGAGCGGAGAAGAGGAAAAAGCCAAAAAAGCATACCAAATTTTCATTGAATCATTGGAGGACAAACCGCCAAGTGATCTTTATTTCGTTGATCATAAGATGGCCCATGGTGCCTATTTTTTTCTTAGCAAACGAACGAAAGATAAGGAAGGAAACAGCGCTACTTGCAGCATACTATAAAACATATGGGGCTCATTGATCAGGTGGAACCGATTGATGCCGCCTGGCAAAAAAGCCTGGCACTTCGCTATTACCATATTTCCCGCTATGCGCTATATGAATAGTTTTTTGCTGAGGCTGAACAAGCGGCCAGCAAAGCGATAGAATTAGATCCAGCGGCCCATTGGTATATTGCTCCCTTACCAGTGGCCCTACTTTTCCAAGGGAAATATATGGAAGCACAAGACATTTACCTGAAATGGAAAGATCAGTTGGTTACTTATCCTTGGGAGATAGAGAAGCGAGAGTTTGTATTGGGTGCTTTGTTCTTGAGTGACCTGCAAAACATAGAAGGCACCGGGACTAGTCGTATGGATGTGGAGCGAGCCAAGGCTTTACTTGGGCAGTAAGAAGAGGAAATCATAATCAATTCAACTAAAATGTCAATGGACTTAAACCTCCCTCCTACACCCCAAAAAACTGGACTTTTTCTCTCGACTCTTCATTTTTCTAGGTGCCTTTCCATTACCTAGATCATTAGTATTCACCACTGTAATATCTTTAATTATGTGGCTTGGCTTACTGCACTCCCATCCAGCCCCATTGTGTTTCAACTTGTTTCGACCTCCATGTGGGTTCTATGTATAATTGGAACAGTTAGGTATGCCATAATCAATCTATTAACCGTAAAGTTGTTGATAAAGGGAGAAGTGGCCGCAGGGGTGTTGACAACGATTAGATCGCCTGGAGCGGAAGGGCAAATCAAATTCTTTCGATGGCTAAATAGCCGTAGAAAAAATCCGACCAACTATCGGAAAAACGAATTAAAAAACACTGTAGAACTGCAAGATCCATCTCCCGGAGCTTGGCATGATTACAATGTGGTCTTTAGCGCGCAGGATGGCAAAAAGTACACTGCTACGGTTGGCCTTCCGAATACCCACGCCATTTACTCAAAGATGACCTTGAGGAAGCGGTACTCTATTTGCCTAAAAACCCCAATAAAGCGGTCGTTTTTGATTCAATTAGCCTCCTTCCTGTCGTAGGCCCAGATGGTCATTTTAGGCCATTGTCATGGAGCAATGTGGTCTACTTAATTCTGCCACTGATTGTTGTGATAGGGAATGTAGTTGGTTGTTTTTTATACTTTGGAGTCCTTTAATATAGTCTTTGTTAGGGTTATGAGGTTGCTTCTTGTCGAGTGGCCTTGTACCTCGAAGGCGTTGTTCCAACGATCTTCTTGAACGTGGCGTAGAAGGTGGACTTAGAACTAAACCCCACCTCATAACCAATCCCTTCTAGACTAAGATGGTTCAGTTCAGCTATTTGTTGGCAGGCAGCTTGCACCCGGTACTCATTGATGAAAGTTTGAAGCTTTTACCCAGATTGTCGTTTAGTAGCTGGGATAATTGGTGCGGAGAGATAGATAGACGTGTCGCAAGGTCTTGCAGTTTTAGTTGGAATTGCGATAGAGATGCTCTTGTTCCATCAGCATTTTCAATTGCTCGACTAAAGGATTGGCTTTTTCTTCCTGTATTTTTTTGTTGCCATACTTGCTTGCCACCTGACTCATCGGTAGCCCATGTTTACGGTTTAGTAATAAGTAAACTGCCAAGCCATAGAAGGAGAAAGAAAAGATCAATGGCCCGAGGATGTAAACTTTGGCCTTGAAGTATAAAGCAGCTTGGTAGTTGAACGCAATTAGCATATTAATCCCCCAGACCAACAGCCACCATTTTTCTGTTGGTGAAAGAGCGGTCATGGATTTGACTCCTTTTTTTAGCGTAGGCCATAGCGTGTAGGTAGCCAACAACAAGTAGATCAGCCAAACGTCATATATGCCAAGAGCAATGTATTT